>VYZT01051936.1:0-44894 GCA_013400735.1 Pomatostomus ruficeps | reverse complement strand
AAAAAAAAAAAAGAGAAAGCTTTTACTACGCTAGAGCCCTGCAAAGCCCTTTAGAGAGCCAGATACCAGCCGGGAGGGAGGGAATAAGTGGGGGAAAGAGGGTGGGAATGCACTGTTCCCTGACCAGCTCAGCCCTCTCCGAGAAGAAAAGGTGTTAACAGGGGTAATCAGCGAGCTGCTGGCTTAGGCCCAGATCTTCAAGGCTGTAACTAAGCAGAGCTCCATTCATTCGAACCAAGCTGCCCTGCATCTCCCCTCCCAGCAGCTCTGGTGTTGTTTCCTAGCGCACAAAGCAACGCCGGGTCCTCGTAAAGGGTTTTAAACTCCCCTGGCAGAGCAGCACAGCGCGTCTGTGACCTGCCGCCGTGTCCTGCTTGTGGCACCTGAACTGATGTCGTCCCTTACAGACCGACAGGAGCCAGCCTATATTTTTTATATCTCTCTCCTTACCCGTGCAAGGCATTTGGACAAATCCAAACTGAGCCCCAGGGTGTTCTAAACTGAAAAGAAATACGGTTTTGAATTATAAATTATTAGGTTATAAAATACGCCTTGAGAGAGGAATGAGACACCATCGGTACAGGAGTACAAAACCTCCAAACGACTTCTAAAGAAAAAAAAGCGTGAATTTCCAAAGAAGATAAGTGTTCAGCTTCTCTGGTAGAACTGAACAGATCTTGAGGGGTTTTTTTCTTGTGGCCATGATGCCAAGTGACAATTTGCAGGGCCACTTCCCTCCATTTTGGTAAGGAAACTTAACAGGGAAATCTTACGACCAGGTACCCCGCTTCAAACCTGAAATATTTCTAAGGTCTGAAGGCCAGCTATTGCTGTAGATTAAAAGCTGCCACACAGGTGGGCGTGTTAGAGAACCACAGAAGGTGACACTGTGGTGTTTTGGTTGTGACTTGGGATGGTTTTACCTTTGGCTTCAGATGAAATTTGAGATCCAATTCCTGCAAATTAATCCATACTGGAAAATTACTGCATCTGACTGATTCCTTTGGGGAGCTCAGGAGCAGAAATAGCCTCCTAAATGCTGCAGCTGGAAAACTTATGCTAAAGTTTGAAGATGTTTTAGACAATGCTCTTTATGTTTTTGTATTAACGGGTCTGAAGATTCATAGTTGTCTCTGAATAAACACCAACCTGGAAAAACACTGAAGGTACGATCTTGGTGCGCTTGATGTAATTCCTTGATATGCATTTGGAAATATAAACAAACTCCAGACACTTGCATGCCAAACTTGTGTACTTTGCCTTATCTGCACTCTCCATGCAGAGATATTAAGCGTAGCATGCAGCAACACTGCAGCTAAATAAGAGCTGTTATTAGCAGTGAGTGGAATTTCTTCATTTGCTGACTTACTTTTCCAGTACAACTCTGAAGTTTTGGGATATGAGTGGATTTTTTTTGTGTGTGTGTGCTGTGGAGCTCAGCATTGGCGGAGAAAAACCCTCCCTCACTGCAGGTCCACCTTACAGGAGGCACCACAAGTCACCAGAGCATGGTTAGTAACGCGACCACTGACACGGCAGTAATTTTCCAGAGTGCCCCGTTATGAAATGACCCTAAGAATTCCAAAGAAAGCGGAAGTCATTTGCCCCGGCTGATATTTTACGGGCTCGCTTTATCAGGTGCTGACCTGCCCTGTTCAGGGAAGTGTTGTGGCTCCGGATTTGCCTGAAACGGAGGCAAACAGGGACCGATGGGAGAGTTCAAAATACAGGGCACAGCCCCAGCACGCGGGGCTGGAGCAGCAAAAGCCAAACCCGGGGGTCTCACACGGGGAGGGGACGGAGCCACCGCCTCCCCCTCGGCTCCCTCCGCTGTCGAGCGGCTCGCTGGTTTCGGGAACGCCCGCGGGAGGAGGAGGAGGAGAAGGGCTGGGGTCACGGGGAGAGGGCATCCCCGGGCCGGGAAGCGAAGGGAAAGGCCGCCCGTGTCCCTCCGGTGGGCTCCGGTGCCGCGGGGCGGGCGCGGGCAGCGCCGGTCCCGCCCGCCGGGGAGGAAGGGGCCGGGCGGCGCATCCACCTGCGGGCACCTGCCCCTGCCCCGCTCCGAGACTCCTCCCCGGCCGCACCGCCCGCTCCCGGCTCCCTTCGCCGCCCTCCATCCCCTTCCCGTGCCGCTCCGGCTGCCCCCGGTAAGCGCTGCTCTGCCCCTCCGCCTCGGCAACACCTGGGAACACCCGGGGAGGGTGGGAATCGCCGTCCCTCGTTTTGGCTTTTAACTAAGGAACTTCGGCTGTGCTCTGGGGGGAATGAGAAGGGACCCCGGCGGCGGCTGGGAATCCCCGTCCCGCGGGGTAGGAGGCGCCGGATGATGGAAAACCGAAGGAGGACGTAGCTCGCCCCTCTCCCTGGCTTCTCCCTGCTTTCCCCGGCCGCCCCCTCTCCGCAGCCGGTTTCTCCGGCGGAAGATGCAGCGCGATAAAGTTGAGCTTCCCCGCGAGCCGGGCTGTAAGGGAAGCCGGGATAGCCGGGAGCTAAACGCGCATACAGGGAGGAGGTGGATGGGGAGCCGGGATAGCCGGGAGCCAAACACCCTCACGGGGAGGAGGTGGATAGGGAGCCGGGGTAGCCGGGAGCCAAAGGCGCACGGGGGAAGGAGGTGGATGGGGTAGCCGGGATAGCCGGGAGCCACACGCTCACGGAGGGAGGAGGTGTATGGGGAAGCCGGGGAAGCCGGGATAGCCGGGAGCCAAACGCTCACACAGGGAGGAGGTGGATGGGGAAGCCGGGGAAGCCGGGAGCCAAACGTGCACACAGGGAGGAGGTGGATGGGGAGCCGGGAGCCAAGCGCTCATGGGGAGGAGGTGGATGGGGAAGCTGGGAGCCAAACGGGCACGGAGGAGGGAGGTGGATGGGGAAGCCGGGATAGCCGGGAGCCAAACGTGCACACAGAGAGGAGGTGGATGGGGGAGCCGGGATAGCCGGGAGCCAAACGCTCACACAGGGAGGAGGTGGATGGGGAGCCGGGAGCCAAAGGCGCACGGAAGAAGGAGGTGGATGGGCGCTGTGGATTCGGTGATAACGCGGTCCGAGGAGAGGCAGAGGGCTCGGCCAGCGCCGGCCCACCCCGCACCGCTCCAGGTGGAGCTTGTCCATCTCCTGCCCTGGTGATGAAGGGTAAAAGATTGGGCAACTGCCGCAAGGTCACCGAGCGAGCAGAGAGAGTAAACCAGAACAACCTTTAGTTTTAAGGCCTCTTCAGTGTGTGTTAATGCTTTGGTTTTTAGCAAAAGCGCTAATTTCTGGTTAAAGTTGGCACTGCTTGGCAAGGGATTTTGGAAGAGTAACTTTTGGGAGGGCTGTACCATTGAAACTCCTGGGCCAGAGCTTTGCATGCTGAAATCAATCCAGTCCACACTTCCCGCAGGTGGCTTTATGTTCATTGCGCTCCCGGACCTTGAATCTCAGCCTCCACTTCCTGGCTGGGTGGGTGTCTGTGAATTTAAGGGAGAATTCTCACATTGAGCCTTTGTCCTAAGTGGCCCTGTTTGCCCCGAGTTAAGGGACATTAATGTCTCCAGTGCTTTAGAAAGAGCCCAAGGAAGCGGTTCAGGTTATTTGCATCATTTAGGGCAATATTTGGTGGGGAAAGCGGTTGGACGTTGTGTGTGGCATAGATCAATGAACTGGGAAAATGGCAATTTGGGGCTTTTGCCTACAGGTGTAAATGTACAACCAAAAGACAGGTGGACTAAGATAAATTTTGATGTCAAAGTAGGACTTAATGTGCCTTTTTGTCCTTCTGCCTTCCATTCTTAAACCATTAACATTTGTACTGGTTCACAGGACAGTCACACTAGAGCAAATCTCTCATGGTAGCCTAGCCTGGAAATGGAAATGAGTTGCAACTACATTCCTGGATATTGATGGAAAAAACAAAGCAACACATTGTTCTGGGATGCTGGTCAAAATATTTATCTTAGAGTTGCCAGTCCTGAAGACGTGGGCTTTTCCTCGTGTGCCAGTCCAGGGCTGGTCCACGCTGAGCAGCTCCGGTTGGTGGCTCAGTGGTGCCCGTGCTCTGCAGCGGTGCTTCTCCCATGGCTTTGATGTGTGCATCCTGAAACCTCTTTCTGACAACGCGAGCCTCCCCGTGGAGGAGTGCATTTGAACCTCCTGCCAGCAGATTTGCTTTTCGCTCTTATCTGCCACAGACCTCTTAGAAGTGCTTGGCAGCTCCTCAGGACCTGTAGGTCACAGGTTAAAAATAGCTCACCTGGACAGGTATCTGAAATAAGTCTGGTTTGTTAACATCGCTGGGTTTTATTTTCCTGCAGCATGGGTACCTGGTGCAGCCTTATTAATATAATATTAATTTGTAGCTCCAATATGGTAAAGAAGTGTTCTTGAGAAGTTTACTTCCTTGCCCGCGACACTCAGTGACGCAGACAGACAGTTGAGTTTTTACTGCCGGAAAGTAATAATCAAATATGAAGATGATAAACAAATATGCTTCTGCCAGAAAGTTATTTGCTTCTGCCAAGGAAGAAGGGCAAAGGAGAACCTGGGATGTAGCATAGAGGAAGTAAGAATCCAAAGGCCAAGCTGGTGTTGCTGTGTCCTCCAGCTCCTCCTGCGATCTGCTCGTGGTTGCTGAGGTTTGCAGTGGTTGCTGACCAGTGGCTGCTGTGGTTTGCAGTGGTTGCTGACCAGTGGCTGCTGTGGTTTGCAGTGGTTGCTGACCAGTGGCTGCTGTGGTTTGCAGTGGTTGCTGACCAGTGGCTGCTGTGGTTTGCAGTGGTTGCTGACCAGTGGCTGCTGTGGTTTGCAGTGGTTGCTGACCAGTGGCTGCTGTGGTTTGCAGTGGTTGCTGACCAGTGGCTGCTGTGGTTTGCAGTGGTTGCTGACCAGTGGCTGCTGTGGTTTGCAGTGGTTGCTGACCAGTGGCTGCTGTGGTTTGCAGTGGTTGCTGACCAGTGGCTGCTGTGGTTTGCAGTGGTTGCTGACCAGTGGCTGCTGTGGTTTGCAGTGGTTGCTGACCAGTGGCTGCTGTGGTTTGCAGTGGTTGCTGACCAGTGGCTGCTGTGGTTTGCAGTGGTTGCTGACCAGTGGCTGCTGTGGTTTGCAGTGGTTGCTGACCAGTGGCTGCTGTGGTTTGCAGTGGTTGCTGACCAGTGGCTGCTGTGGTTTGCAGTGGTTGCTGACCAGTGGCTGCTGTGGTTTGCAGTGGTTGCTGACCAGTGGCTGCTGTGGTTTGCAGTGGTTCCTGAGCAGTGGCTGCTGTGGTTTGGTTTGCAGTGGTTGCTGACCAGTGGCTGCTGAAGTTTAGTTTGCAGTGGTTGCTGACCAGTGGCTGCTGAGGTTTGCAGTGGTTGCTGAACAGTGGCTGCTGTAGTTTGTGGTTGTTGCTGAGCAGTGGCTGCTGTGGTTTGCAGTGGTTGCTGAGCAGTGGTTGCCGTGGTTTGGTTTGCAGTGCTTGCTGACCAATGGGTCCATCTCCCACCATACCAGAAGCTCTGGTTCTTCTGGGCTCTTGGGCCTTCCTGTTTCAGAAATGGCTGATTTTATAGGGGCTTGTGCCACTCATCATCCACCCACTGAAATGAGAAAAAAGAGCATTTCAGCCTCCTTCCCCAGCCCACCGTTCCTAACAAAGCACGTGGTGTAATAAGCCTGGGTTTGATGTCAATGCCTCTTTTCAGACAGATTATAATAATCATAGATAATTATTTGTAGTATGAGTATGGCATCCTATAACTTATTAAAATGCAACTGTTGCACTCAGATTTTAATGTCTCCTTTTTTTTTTTTTTTGTATGTGGAAGTAGAATGACTCTTGTTTCCTGGCCTCAGGAGTGTTGCTGTGGACTTCACTGAGCCCCTGCTGATAGTGCTTATCGAGAGGCACTGGTTTTTAACACCTCTTGATAAGTAGTTGTACAGTATAATGGCATTTTAAGGAGCTAATCTAGAATAGCTTCAAAACTATTTCTTAGGAGCTCTGAGAAGGATGAGGTTTTGTTTGTGGCAACCTTTCATGCAAATATTTGCACAGTCTCACAGTAGGTCTCTGGAATACTTGTGATGTTACTGCCCAGTCACGCTGAGTAGAGCTCACCTCTATTGAGGAGGTTGTCTAAAGGACCAGGAAACTGTAGAACCCTGATTTTGATGACTTTGAGACATTCAGTCAATTTGTCTTTGATCCCTGCCAGTGGATAAATGGAGTAAATTTAAATAACTTTTTTAATCATCACAATAAATATATTCAGTGCCACTTCCTGAAGAAGTGTCAAGGAAATCTTGTCAATGAAATGAGATGAAAAATCTTACTTAGCTCCTTTCCTTTTTCATTCATAACTGGATTTTTTTTAACCTTTCTATACTTCATTTGCAAGTCATGATTATTTTTAGTACTGATTGTTAAACAGGAGTCTTGACCATGTTTCTTTCCTGTTGTCCAGGTGACAAGGCAGAAACTGTCCTGTGAAATTGCTCTGTGAAAAGATAATGAAAATGAATCTGGAAATCTGAAATCACCTCTTTGCTTCTTTTCCTGTTTGGTTTTTTTTTTTTAATTGCCCCACTGACCTTTCCTCCCCACCATCATATCATGGTTATATTGTGTTTATGGTTATGTTGCTGAAACTTCGAGGTGGTCATAAAACAGCTGGGAATGAAAAAAAATGAAATCATATTTCCTTTCTAGCATCATCAATGCCGTAATTTGTTGGCTTGCCCTTCTTTAAGGTGGAGCTTTGCACTGAAATGACTCCTTTGCTGTCTTAACGAGTTTTGTTTGTTTGTTCATTTGCTTGATCCAGGGAATTTTTGGGATGTGCTGCAGTGTGTTAGTCAGGTTTGTGTAGAGCTTTTGGACGCTTTTGTGCTTCCTTCTTTTAGAAGATGAATTTGGCTTCATTCATTTGGTTTTTGACCGTTCTGTCCTCTTACATCCTTCTTGTTTACCTGTGGCTGCTTTTACGTAGGTCTAACTGCGAAGAACTAGTTTGGTTTTTTGGTTCTGGGTTTTTTTTTTAATTGTTGATAACTATCACAGAGCTTACCAACAGCTGATGTTGTTTCTGTTTCAGGAAATAGCACAAAACGTGCATTGGAGCAATAGGTGAATGCAGGAAGCAAGCTGGTGCCGATATAACTCTGGCTTCTTTGGCCAGCTGAGTTCCCCGTGTTGAATGAGGGTATCTGGAGGGAATTATTCCATCCTATTGAGCTGGGCATGGAAACAGCCTATAGAGATCTGTGTAAAAACCTGTGGAAACCAATTAACGATCACGGTGTGTGCTGAGGAAGTCCTGCTGTTATTTCTGGCAGGGTAGAAGGCAGCAGCTCTGGTGTCATTCACACAATCCTGGTCACACCTTGAGGGTTTCCTTGCCTTTCATTCTGTTGCCTTTTTGGGATGTTGGCTCCTGGCCAGCAAAGGACACAGGAGGTGTGAAGGAGCCGTGAGCTGATGCTGCTGTAACGAGGCAAAAGCAGAGTCTGGCTTTTGCCCCAAATTCGCCAAAATTCGGTGAGGGGTTTAGGAGCACGTGGTGGTGAGGGCTGTGCACAAGTGGGCAGCACAGCTCTGTGCTTGGTGTTTCCTGTCCAGGGCACAGAGGCACTGTCACTGTGCTAGGGAGGAGGACAAGCCTCTGGAGGGCTAAGAGGCTGAAAAACCCATTTTTGATTAAACAGGACATTGTCAAACGAAGCACAGACCAACTTTGCTGCAACTTTTACTAAAAGACCTGATTTGCAGAAATACATAGAAAAACTAATAAAACCCCCCCAAAAGCTATTGGATTGAATTTGTTTTGAATTAACCTAATATTTTTAAATTTTGTATTGTTCTTTGGCTTTGTTCCTTTTTTGTTTTCATTTTTGACAAACTTACTGGAAGTAATGATGTATTTCTTTAATGACCCATGACAACACGTTAATATTAACACTCCTAAGGCATATGGGAGGTGGAGCTCAGGCACTGCAAGTAGCAGCTGCCAGCTGTGAGGGAGCACATTTTGCTTTATTCATCAGTGCTCTGTGTCAGCAGTGGCTTTTCACTCTTCTTCTCCCCTGTCATTGGAAACAGTGGCTTTATTCCTGTACTTTGAGTTATGAAAGAGAAACACACTCAGTTCTGGGCCTCCTGTGTTGCTGGAGGTCAAATTGCTGGTTCTGCTCAACCTATACTGGAGTTTTTGAAATTCTGGGGCTCAATTACATGGGACTGAAGGGTCCCTTTCATTATTTGGGTGCACTTTTCCCAAAGGTGGAAGGTGTTAACAAGGCAACCCTCAGGCCTCTGGTACCCTGTGACAGCTTGAGGCCTGCTCTGGCGGGGACCTCCATCCCTGCTCCCTTGCCTGGGATGACCAGCTCACTTTAAAGGAATCCTGAAGTTTCTTTGTTCAGATGTGCCCAGTAAAGTGCCATGAAAGCTCAGCAGCCATGAGGAGGAGTGAGAGCAGTGAGAGGGGAGGATAGCTGGACATTCCCACTGAACTCTTCTGCACCACCAGAGTGGGTTTATGACACTTTAAAACGGTCTATTTAAATTTATCTGATGCGTGAGGTGAGTTAGAGGCCAAAGTACTGCACTGGGACGAGGCAGACCCGTCCCTTCCAGCTCTCTGGTTGTTGGGCTGGGGAGTTTGACAGCTCGGTTTGGTTCTCCACAACCCACCTTCTTCATCTGAGAAGTTGCTGCAGTTCCCTTGATGTGTTTGGGAAACATTTTGAGGTGCGGGAGTGATGTGTGCTGAGGAAAACCACATTTTGTCATTATTGGATGCTACAGATTGATTTTTTGCCTTAAACATTTGCAAAACTAATGGGAGTTCAGTGGTTTTGGTTTCATCTGGTTCGAAAACACTGGCAAATGTGTATATTTGTATTGTATATTTAATGTATATTTAATACCCTGGAAATCTGTGTGTACCTGTGAGTTCCTGTGTATTATAACAGGGAAACTGTTACTTATCAGAAGCTGGATGGGAAATAGATTAACAAGAACTGAATTGGGAGTGATGGTTGAAAACCAGTTGAGCAAGAAATACTTTTTCCTCAGTTCAGTTGAAAAAAAAACCCCAAAACAAGACCCCCAGAGACTCCCAAAAAAAGAGTGAGGAACACTCCTCCCTGCTAATTTCCAAAGCCTTTCAAATGGCAACGTTAAAAAAATACTTGGAATTTTTTTTGTGGCCATGGTACCAGTTGGCTCACCTCAGAACCACCACTTCTGTCTGATGTCACTAAACTTCCTAACCCTTTTTTCCCCCTCTCCTTTTCAGAGAACAAGGAATAAAAACATCCTCCGGTGACTGATTTGTCTCTAAGTCTGGGCAGAGCTGCACTTCCCGCCCGCTGTGCAGAGCTGGGCAAGGATGGATGCGACATAAAAGCCAAGCAGAAGTCCTGGAGCCTTAGTCACCAATCTGATGGACTTTCAGTAAGTAGGAGTAAGACCCGTTTCTCACCTGTCTGCCGCACAAATAAATTCAATGGGGCATTATTTACACCTTTTTTACTAGTGCTGATAAGCAAATACCAGCATCGGCCTTCCTGAAGCGTCACAAAGACTTGGCACGCTCAAGGAGCCCAGCAGATGTTGAAATCTGCTTCAGAGACATTTGCAGTTCGGCTTTCAATGTGATGATGCCTTGGTAGAGGTTCTAAAAAATAACCTGATGCTTTGGGCTGAACTGTGCTGTGTCTTAATGCAGCTGCAGTGTGCCCGTGTGCGAGGTTCTGCTCTGCAAGGTAGGAAAGGTGTTTCTCAGTGCAGGACTGAGGCACTTTCTAGGCTGTTTTTCTCGCAGCGTGACATGAGAGGATTCAGCAGACAGCAGTATTTATCAGAATGCTTGCTTGTGGGGGTGTATAACTGCCTGTTTTACACCTGCACCAGCAAACATTTTGTATTTCATGTGTCTGTGCTAATCGGTGGTTTTGCTCAGTGTTAATGTTTAACTTTAAAATAAACTGCTGGATGCTTGAAACACGGGATGCAGCTCCTGTCTGTTACCCTGTTTGCAAAGCTGCCATGTTGTTGTGGCACAGCTTCCCTGCCGTGCTTCTCTCCTCGTTTTTAGGTGGCTACAACACACAGCCAAGAAAACAACAGTTTGGAACAAGTAAGAGTAAAAAAAAAATGTGGCCTGTGGGGGTTGCAGGTTGTGGTGGTGCCATGAGCTGGTTGAATTTGGATTTCCTGATGCAATAAAGCTCGGAGTGACACCTGACTAAGTGTTGGGAGAGGCAGGAGGACCTGGACGTGGCACTGACACCGCATGGGTCGCTGCCAGGGCTCTGGCTCTCGTTCTGGCAGCGACAGTGAGCACTGACTTGACCTTCTCAGTTTGAGCTGCCCTCGTGCTGATGAATGCTCGCCACTGTATAATCCTCGGGCCTAGATGGAGAGGTTGCTGAGATCTGATTTCGTGCTGCACCTTAATTTGTACCCTCTCTTCAACTACTTCCCCTTGGTCTGGGTTTTTTTTGTTTGGGTTTTTCCCTCCCCGCTGCAAATTTGGCCTTTTTCCAAAGGGAAAACTGACAAGAAAGGTGGACAAAGCCTCCAGTTGTGATTGTTTTAATTTTTGTTTGTTTTATAGGTTCACACTTTACTCCCCAACACTTGAATTGTTTCTGTACTGTTGACAAAGGAAAGATGACCTCTACTGTAGTAAGTAAACAAAATATTCACAATATTCCTCTCTGATTTTTTCTTTTAATGTGGTTTTATTCTTTATGTGTAACAGCCTATTGAGTGATGTCCTGATTAACAAATATTTTAAAACATGGAATGTTTGAGTTCTCTTTTTTGCTAAAAAGGGAAAGAGACACTGTGAGGCAGGTGTAAGAGGTTTCAATTAACCAACATTTCAAGTGCTCAGATACTTTTAGGAGAGATTTATGCTTTTAGAGCTTCTTTTGGTGGGATAGGTTAGAATGGCTTCTAACTAGTTCTTAAAACTCTTCCAGGAAAAATATTCCACAGCCTGTTGCAGGCCAGCATGTGTCAGAACTAGCTTAGGTGTACCTGGTGTTGTCACAGCACGAAACGGGGCAGTAAGCATTTATCCTGGAGCTGGACAAAGGCTGCCACTTGTCAGCATTTCTTTCTGAGCTGGTGCTGCCCACAGCTGTCCCCGCTGTTTATTTCTCCCCTGTCAGATGTTCCAGGGCGAGTGTTTGTGCAAACAGCTTAGGAGGGCTGGACTCAAGAGTCCTTCCTAGGCTGGGTTGCTATGGATCAGGAAACTGATCTCATCAGAGCTTTCCCAGCCTCGCTCTGTGTTATTTTCATTGTTCAGAATGTGAGGTTTCGGGCATGTGCTGTGAATCCCTTTGTCTGTGTAAGCTGCAGTCACCAGTGAGCGTTGTGTGTGCGGGGCCTATTTTGCGGAGCAGGGTTCTGAATTTTTGTCCTGGCTGCAGCCTTGTTCTTCACCTTCTCCTGTTTCCTTCCTCCCCACGTGGTGCCCCAGGGTCCGCCGCCATACTACGAGAACCGGGGCTTCCAGCCAGAGCCCGTGTACGCCGCCAGGCCGGCGGCAGGTGCTACCCCATACCCGCAGTACTTCGCCACCAGCGCGCCCTCCGTGCCAAGCTACGTCCCCAGGGTTGCCACCCACCAGTCCACCAGGCCAGCAGCACACCCAGCCAGGAGAACGTGTGCAGCCAGTAAGTTCTGGGGGGATTCCTTCCTGTTTCAGACCTGAGATCTGTCGGAGTAAGATAATAAATGAAATTAATGTGTTGAAGGAGCCACTTCCCTGTGGGTGAGGAAGTAACAGCTGGCAGGGCTGCTGGTGCAGCTGGGTGTTTTGGAGGAAGGATGGTGGAGTGGAGAGAAGTCTGGCTAAAAATGTCTGATTTTCATACCAAACAAATAGTGCTGGTGGGTGGAAGTTACCTTACTTGTGAATTTAATTTCTCTTTTCCCCCTTGCTTTCGTTTCAGGTCTAAGGAAAACCATAATGATTTTATTATCTATATTAATAGTCGTTTGTTGTGCAGTTGCTGCTTTCTTCATCTGGTATTTTGGTAAGTTGTTTTTTTTTCTCATTTTGTTTTAAAAGAAAAGATGTATTAAGCTTTTTAATTTAGAAATATCCATTCTCTTCTTATGTTTTATACTGAATTAAGGACAGGAAATTCTTTGTTCCTTATCTCCCAAAAGATGAACTAATGTTGCTTTCTAATGGCTCAATTTTGTTTGTAGGTTGGGGTTTTCTTTTTATTTGTTTGGGTTTTTTTTGTTTTTTCTTCTTAATGCTGCTGTTACTTTCCAAATTTGAGCTTCACTTCATTTCAAGTGAAGGGAGGGGATTGCACTAAGTATGTAAACCCCAAGGGCAAGAGTGTAAATGGTCAAGACGTGTTTTGTTTTGGTAAAATGGGATCTCTCTTGGAGCAGATATCATTTACATCCATTTATTTGTTTCTGTGGGGCTTTTGCTTTGGAAATGTGTAGATGTTGTGTGAGCCCAGGCTGTCTCAGCACTGTAAGTTGTACCCTGGATGATATCTTTGCCTAGAAAGCCATGCCCAGCTGGGGTGACTGAGCTCTGAAGCAGGGCTGGACCAGTTCTGTTCAGCTCAGGTGAAGTTTGCCTTGTGCTGTCTTAATTTCCCTTTGTATGAAAGCTGCTTTGCTAAAAAAGCAGGAAACTAAAAACCAATTTGCTGTTTTTAGGAGCCTCTCCTTCCTGTTCTGTGCAGGAAAAGAGGAAGATGGATCTAGTGGAAGATCTCCTTGCTCATTGCATTGGGGTTGGACTAAAATGATGTTTAAAGACGTCTTCCAAACTATTGTATGATTTTAGGGGATTTAATTTGGAACTACTAGGATGATGCTTTGTGTTCTTAGGGGTGTTTTTCTGACTCATTTTTATTTAAGCAGGGCGAGTGTAATAGTGTTTTAAATGACAGCAAAAGTACATAGTTGAGGCACTCACTCCCTTCCTCCTTTTCTGAGTGTTAACACTTCGCCAGTGCAGAGCTGACTCTCCTTTCTGACAACTTAATGGTGCCTGATTATTCAGAGGAGGCCAGTGGCCAAAACCCAGTCAGCTGCATCAGAGACTGGGTCTGACAGGTTGTTTTTTATTTGTAGCAATGCAAAGGACAGAGCAATGCATCTTCTCTTGTGGCAGGCTGGGTTCTCTCCTATATCCACGTTTAAGAGCTGCTGCCGATGCTTTGCTCCATCAAAGGGGGAAGCTCCTTGTGAGCTGGGCTCCGGGAGCTGATGGGCAGCCCTGGGGCTGTGTTTGTCTCTCCCTGCAGTAGAGAATAACTGTCTCAGCTCCCTGATCGAGTGTGGATCTTCAGGGGTGTGCATGCCCCCCTCGCAGTGGTGTGACGGAGTCAGCGACTGCCCCAATGGGGAGGACGAGACGCGCTGTGGTGAGTGGCAGCAGCCGAGGGCTGGGGGGAAAACTGCATCAGCTGCAGGAGCTGGGGAGCAAATTGCCCTGTCCAGAGCTTGCCTGAGTTGCAACAAGGCTGTTTTGACCTAAGGTCTGTCTTTAAAATGGTTTAGGATGTGTAAGTGCTTTGAAAAAAGCTGAAATAAAATGCCTGGCTCAGGGGTTTGAGCTGCCTTGACTTGGAGTCAATTTTTTAAATATTACCTTTTAATTTGAGTGGGGTTTGAGCAGAACTGAATCTGGCATTGCCTCTGGAAGGAACAGTCAGTGTTGACTTCTCAGTACACTTCAGGTGATAACACAAACCTGGTGGTTCTCAGCCAGACTTGTCCTTTTCTGTGTATTTTGCATTCCTCGTCCTCCCCTTCATTCTTCAACTGCTTCATAACTTATTTGTGTGACAAAGCCTGGCCTGATCATTCCTTTGAACTGAAAAGGTGCCAAGGGAAGCTTTAGTGCAGAGCTGGAGGTGGAAACATCACTGACCTGTCCATTCCAGAGGTTTGGCATCTTGTGCTGTGCCAGTGCCACGCTGGAAAACTCTGGCTGTGCTCTTATTCCCCCTGTAAACTTTTACTCAGCACATTCTCAGGCAGGGTTAGCACTTGCTGGCCTGTGCTCTGGGGCTGTTCCACTCTGTTTGGCTGAATAATGGCTTCTTGGAGAAGCTTGTTTCAATCCGTTCTTTTGCTTGAACTACTTTTTATTAAATTCCTGTGCACATAAATACATAATGGGACGTGGAATGTCAGAGCTAATTGCTCCTGCTTACATTCTTGCTCTACAAGTGTTTCTCCAAGGAACAAGAGATAATGTAAAGTATTTTTCAATAGATCATATTTTATTTATACACAGTATGTGATATATTAAGAAATACATCGTTGCATAGATAAAAGATAAGAAAATTTTGACTACTGCAATCTTTCTCAGTGGTAGAATATGAAAGAGGATTTTGAGCATAAAAGCTGAAAGGAAAGGATGAACCCTGTCTTGTACACCTGCATTTTAAAGCTGGTAGTTCTTTTAAATTGCCTTGAAAGGAAAGTAATGAAAAGCAGTAAGTCATTGCCATATTTCTGTCTACTGGATATTTACTCAGAATTTGAGTGGAAGGCAGCATTAAATTAACACCAGTTCATACATAAAGTGGATATTATTGGTAACTACTTCCAAGTAGAGAAAGCAGTAATAGTAGTGTGTGGTGTTCTTGATTTCTTTTTCTTTTTTTCCCCCTTTCCTCCTTTTCTGGCAGTTAGACTTTTTGGACCAAATTTTATCCTGGAAGTTTATTCACCTGTCAGCAAATCCTGGTATCCTGTTTGCCAAGACGACTGGAATGATGACTATGGGAAGATTGCATGCAAAGATATGGGCTACAGTGTGTAAGTGCAACCTCTGTCAGCCTCTGCTCAGGCACAGATAGGTTAAAATTCCCCTGGTTTTGGTGTGTCTGAGACTTTGCTGTGTTGTGAAAACGCCCTGGCAAAGGCATCTCTTCACCTTGCCCTGTTGCATGAGGTGCATACATCTCAGATAAAAATATTATTTTAACCTAGTGACTGGTGGGAAGTGGAACTTGACAAGTGTTTGAGGAATCTGAGGCTCTGGCCGGGCTGTGCCACCAGGGTTCTGCATTCACCTCAAAACAAAAATAAATATTTCTGGTATTGTCATGCCGGAAGCTCTGGCTTGGCACAGCTTATTGTTATCACTCATTTGAAAAGTGAAACTGCTGCTGGGTCTCATAGTGGTCTTTGTTTTGCAGAGACACGTATTTCTACAGCCGCGGGGTAGCCCCTGGAGCCAACTTTAAGAGCTACATGAAGCTGAACACGAGCGCTGGGAACATAGACCTGTACAAGAAGCTGTACAGCAGGTAGCTTGGTTTTGTAAAAGCCTCTTCCTTTCATCCAGGATGTCTCTGGCTGCTGTGAGAGAGGCAGCTTCTGCCTGCAGCACCACGCAGGCACATCTTTCAGTGGGGATTGGTGGAGGGAACGAGGCTTCGGTTTTAATCTGATTGCAGCAACTCTTCTTCCTTCTTTCTGAAAACACAGCTGTCATTTTTCCATCCTCCCTGTCCTCTTCTAAAGGAAAAAATGTCCCATCCTCTGTGCTGTCCAGAAGGTTGCCATGTCAAAGGTACTTTCTAAGGCTCTCTGATCATCAGCAGGAGTTTGTGAATGGTGACAACAGCTATGAGCTGTGACACATGCACAACAGCTGGCACTGCCTTTTTTTCAGTCACACGAATGCACAGCATGCAAAAACGGACTTTCACGGTGGAAAGTATCAATTTTATTCTCATTAAACAGCTCTGAAGTGCCCAGTTTCAAACCTGTAGACTGCTGTGCCTGCAAACTTCCTGCAGCTCCCCTGTTTAGATTCTTCCACAACGACTTCCTAAACCAGCTTGACTTTCTCTCACACTGTTCTTCATCTTGCTTCTCAATAGGCTTACAAACCTTTTGTGCTGGTGTCTGCAGGCTCCCACAGCACAGTTCTGGTGAAGGCAAGGCATGGTGGAGGCCAGTGGTGGCTGGTAGGGTAGCTGGAGAGAGTGAAGAAAGGAGGGACCCCTACAAAGGAAAATGAGGCTGAAGGCAGGGCACGTAGCTGGAAAGGGTAGGAAGCAGCTGGAGGGTGGGCTTTGCTCACCATTTCCTTCACTGAGTGCCTAAGATCCTGTTTGGTTTTTTTCTTTCTCCTGCAGTGACTCCTGTGCCTCAGGAAACGTGGTTTCTCTGCGCTGCATAGGTAACTCCTTGGCTTTCTCAAACCTCTGCTTGTTCACACCTTGAAATGCTCTGGCTGGGACGTCCTTTTGGCACTAATTGCTGTCTTTGCATGGGCAGACGATTGAACTCTGGTTCTCCAGGCACAAACAGTGCAGTTTGAGGAGCAGGGTGGGAGAGGAAACAGGGAGGACAGTGGATCCCCAGCTGGGTTTGTCTTTGCTGCCACTGGTTCCTTTCAATGACTTTAAATGGTGAAGCTCCACATCCCTCCCCCAGCAGCTGGGTTGGGATGTCCGAGGCACCTTTGCTCCCCAGGATTCAGCAGCTGGGTAGGCTGATGGTGATGCCTGTCCTGAGCAGTCTCCTGGCCCTTGGCTGCTTTTTTGCAGGCACAGAGGTGTGTGAATCACCAGAGAGAGATCCTTGAAAGGGGTGAAGAGTTTCTGGTGAGCCAAGGGCTGCAGCTGCCAGGTGGTGTTTGCAGTTTGATGGGGGTCTGGGCTAGGGCAGGTTTGGGATCTCGCTGTTAGGGCAGGGCTTTGAGCTGTGGTGTGTCCAACAGGTCAGACATGGTGTGTGCCGAGGGGGGCAGAATCCACCTCCCAGCTGAGTCTTTCACTAACCACTGTGTGTACCTGACCTTCCAGAGTGCGGCCTGTCCAGCAAGAGCGTGAGCATCATGAACAGGATCGTGGGGGGCAGCGGGGCCGTGCTGGGGCAGTGGCCGTGGCAGGTCAGCCTGCACGTGCAGGGCACCCACGTCTGTGGGGGCTCCATCATCACCCGCCACTGGATTGTGACAGCAGCGCACTGCGTGGAAGGGTGAGTCCCTCTCTGTACAGCTGTTGGCCTTTCTTCAAGCTGAAATGCATAAATTTATTCAATTCCCCCAACTTTCTCCCTTAAAACTGAATTCCTCCCCCCTGCCTGGCTTGCAGGTATGGGTTTGGAGTATTAAGGGAATACTGGTTCTGGGGGAGGCTGGCAGCAGCTCATCTCTCTGCTTCCTGCAGCAAGTCTTATTTTACTTTTTGTCGTATTTACGAAATTACATTGGTGGTGTTGAGCACAGATCCCCCACCCAATTTAAGATGTAAACTCAAGGCACCAAATTTAATACCAGCCAGTATGATGTTTTCATGAAGATGTTGAATTACGCTGTGAGAAAGCCCAAAGAAAACTCCCTCCTCCCAAATTCTCAAATATCACACTGCTGTAGATATGATCAATTTAAAGATGCTTGTGCCATGTATTTCTTCGTATCTTCTTGCTGCAGGGTGGTAAAGTCCAAGTCAGTATTAAATATAGATTTATATCTATCCAAGGAGCACTTTATGTAGCCATCAACAAGAAAAATAGCTGGTGCTTTGTACATGTTTAACCTCTAATGGAGAGTTGAGGGTGCTTTGGTGCTTTGTGTAAAGGGCAGAATTTGTTTAAAAGGTGGCTGCATCTGCTGGAGGAAAAGTCCACAAAGCAAAAACATTTTTAATGGTTGGTTGGCTGGATCACAGTTTGAGGCTAAGGCAAGGAAGAATATTTGTCCTTAACCTCCAGAAAGGAATGCAAGTGTTGGTTTTTGCCTGGAGATCTTCTCCCTCCTCTGTTGTCTGGACTTGAGCTCCGTGGTGTGCAAAAGCTTCGGGAATGGCAGCCAAGCTGCAGCTGGCACAAACCTGGTTTTCAGTCTGATTTGGGGGGTTTTTTTTGAGGTGGGATGACTTGCAGGCACTACTGCCTTGGCACTTCTCACGGAGGGAGTTTTAACACTTGTGGAAAGTTTTCTATCAAGCTTTTGTAAATTGTGCTGGAGCACAAGAGGCTCCTTAAATTGCTTCTAGCAAGCATGCTTAACGTTAAAAAAACCCCACCAAAACCCAAAACCAGCCTAAAAAACACCCTGGCATTTTCAAGATAGTGAAATTCTTCTACTAGATCATGTTTTTACCAATTCTGGCTCCTGCTGATACCACTGATATGTGAGACCTCAGAAATACCTGCCTGATCCCTCAACTACGGAAATCAAAAGACTTCAGTGTTGCAGTCTCAGACTTAATTGGTTGTGCTGAGTGATTCAGGGGATGGACAGTGATACTTAATCCATTGCAAAGATTTTTTTGATATATTTTTGAAGTCAGAGCCAAGCTTTCCTCGAGTTACATGTCTGGCAATTTGTGTGTTATTCTATGCATGTGCATTCTTGGTCACATGAACATTTAACTACAACTCCTGGAGACAATTTTTTGAAGGTCCTGATCTATGTTTTGTTATGACAGAAGCAAATCTTCTGACCTCTCTTTGTTCTGCAGGCGATTTGCTGACCCACACAGCTGGAGGGTTTATGCTGGGATCCTGAATCAGGACGAGATGCTCTTTAGAAGTGGATACAGAGTGCAACAGATAATTCCCCACCCCGATTATGACACGGACTCTAAAGACAATGATGTTGCCCTTATGAAGCTGGAGACACCACTGACTTTTACTGGTAGGAATTCTGCTCTTCCTAAGGGAAAAATCCAGTGGCAATGAGCACATCTTTGGAAAGTTCTGAATTTCATCGAGCAATCCTTGTAGGTACTTATTGGAAGAACACAAAATGACCCTAGGGACAGGGTATAGAGACAGAGGACACAGCCTCTGATTTCCTGAGATTTATTTGAATCTCTTACATGGGTAGGGAGTTTGGGAGTTATGTCAATAATGTACTTTTACCCCAGAATGCTGTATGGTGCTTCTGTTTAGCCACCGCTGTGTGTGCAGACAACTACAGGTGCAGTGGTGGAGCAGCTGATTAAATCCCAAATTAAGTCAGGTCAAATGATATCAAAAAACCCCTCAGAACTCAGCATTACAAGAAATTCCTTTCACAAAAGGTTATTTGTAAGCAATCAGTGCAAAATAGAGCACAAGCCATTATTTAAACTGGAAGTGCTTTTTTGTGTGCAGGCCCTTTGTGTTTCAGTGCATCATCTCAAAGCTCCCAGGAGAAGTCTGCAAGGGATTTTCTGCTGCTGACAGCAGGCAGATTGTCTGTTTTCCAGGTTTTTGTGCTGCATGCTTCTTGTACATATCAGTACTGAATCCTGCTTGTCCTGTGATTATTTGCAGCAGAGTTTTGCAGGCTGAATGCAGAGCTGTAGTGTTCAGAATTTTTTCTTCATCTTCTACTGCTCAGAAGAGCTGGTGTTAATTGCTCTATTTACCCTGATGAATTAAGCTAGAACCATTAAGTGCTTGTTCCTCACTTTGAGGTGAAGATCAGGTGGGTTTGAGGTGAAGATCGGGTAGGTTTGAGGTGAAGATCAGGTACCCCTCAGAGAAAGGGCAGCTGGTAAACTCTCTGCTGCTGCCTGCACGGAATGTAAAGCACAGAGGAAATTCATGGTGTGTAAGTGGTGGCCGCTCAAATTTATTTTGAATTCTGTCTGAACATCTGTAATTCTGTTTGTTTTTCAGAAACTGTGAGGCCAGTTTGTCTGCCCAATCCAGGAATGATGTTCCAGCCTAACCAGCAGTGCTGGATATCAGGGTGGGGAGCAGAGTACCAAGGAGGTAAAGAGTGCTTCTGGAATATTTTGGTCTTTTACGTAAACTAGTCCTCTTCAACCTACAAATAACTGCTGCATGGACTGATGGGGCAGTTTGATCCAGATCTGTCGATACACTGTTTTTTCACCTGTTTTAGAGCCCCCAGTATTTATCCAGGGCACTCTGTCTCAAAGCAATTTGTGGTGTATTGCATTCAGCAGACTGCAAAGGACCCTCAAATCAGTACTGGGGGTCAGAAATCCCCACCCAGGAAATAATTCTGTGCCCCTCTCCTGCAGCAAGGGTTGCTGTGTGCCAGGCGTGTCCTGTGGGTGTGGGAAAGGGCAGGAGCTGCTCCTTTCCACCACTTCAGGCAGAAATGGCACAATGCAAGTAAATTTCCAAGAATGGAAAAGGGAAAGGGAGGAAAGGGTTTTTTTCAGTATGAGAAGGGTACTGGGGGAGGTCCTCTTGACCTCTTGGAGACTTTTTACACCTTAAATTTCCATCCTGCAGCTTCTAGGAAGTTTTTTTTCATCTTGGCTGCTGGGATTTTTTGTAATAGCAATTAATATGATGCTTACTCTAATTTTGTCTTCATCTGTCTATGCATATTTCAACTCCAGGTAAAACATCGAATAACTTGAATTATGTCACGGTGCCTTTAATAGAACGTTCGAGGTGTAATGCTGTTTATATCTACAATGGCATGATCCTGCCCACAATGATCTGTGCTGGAGACCTAGCAGGAGGGATTGATTCCTGCCAGGTAATTATCCCTAATTAATAGCTAACAATGTTCTGAGTACTTTTGTGGCTGTGCTAGTAGGCTTTTAAAATTCTTTCTCGTTTTATCTTTTTATTTCTCTATCTCTCTATTTCTCTGTTGCAAATAAATCCTATGCCCCCCCAAAAATTAAAAGTTTGCATAACATCTGGTTGTACATATCTGTGCTGGAGACCTAGCAAGAGGAATTGATTCCTGCCAGGTAATTATTCCTAATTAATAACTAATAATAATCCAATTATTTTTGTGGCCTTGCTAGCAGGCTTTTAAAATTCTCTCTCTTTATCTTTTTATCTCTCTATCTCTCTCTCTATTTCTCTATTAGAAATAAATGCTATGCCCCCCCCAAAAATTAAAAATTTACAAAACATCTGGTTGGGCTTCTGGTTCCTTTGGTGGTGCATCCCTTTGAAGAGGAGAGCTTCTGTTCCATCACCTGAATGGCTGCCAGGGCTGAGTTCTCACTACATTCCCAGAGAGGGTGAGGCTCCTCAAGGCTTCAAGGATGGTTTGTTACCTGGTACTTGAGAGTGATCAAATGCTCCCCACAATCCCAGCATTATGATCATTATTGCATTATTAATCACAGCCTTGTGCTCGTGAACAAGAAAGTCAATAATGCCAGTCTTGCTTAGAGGGCTCTGGGCAAATGATTTCCATCCTTGTTGCTCATTTAACACCAGAATTGCCGCCACATCTTGTTTTAGTGACTCCCTAAATGGCAGGTGGTTTATTTTGAAGCCAGAGCTGGAGTGAAGGGCATCGTGTCCTTGCTTGTTGCTGTGTCACTCACAGGGTATTTGTTGTTTGTGTCCCCTGCAGGGTGACAGTGGAGGGCCCCTGGTGACCCATCACCACTCCGTGTGGTGGCTGGTTGGGGACACCAGCTGGGGCACGGGCTGTGCCACTCCCAACAAGCCCGGAGTGTACGGGAACATGACTGTGTTTACGGACTGGATTTATAAAAACATGCAGGTAACATTCGGAGCTTTTTCATTAATTTAAAGGGCCCACACCCTGAAATGTTGTTTTACTTAAAAAAAAAGTTAATAAATAAATGTGACTTACATGATAACTAAGCTCCTCTGTTGGGAAGCAGCCGAGTAATTGTTCAGACAGAACTTGAACCTTTGTTTTCTGTTTTGTTTTCTTTTAAACAGGCAAACAGATGACAACACTGTCCTTGCTAATCGATATTCCTGAGGACAAGAATAAATGAAGCCATGGGGGCCTGGGATATTTATTCACTTTGCAGTTGATTTTATTTTTCCTCTTTGATTTTTCTTTTTAAAAGTAACATGAAGGATTGCACACTTGGTTCTGTGCTGGCTACAGTGACTGATCTTAATCAGTGAAGGATTTTCACAATGAGCACCTTTCTTCTCCTTGTGGTGCCTGGCAGAGTCATTCTGTCAACTGCTTGCTGAAAAGTCTCTCTTTTGTTGAGTAACTTTCGCTTGATAATCAGGCTTATAACGACAAATCACAATTTAATTTCAGATTTTCGTAGCAGGATGCTGAGACAGTCAGTTTAGTGGTTTTTAAATTAAATGTTAAGTAATGTGAATGTTGAATCTCCGAGCTGCTGGTTGGCAATCTGAAAAGAAATGAATGTTTTTTTAGTATAGAATCATACAATGGTTTGGGTTGGAAGGGACCTTAAGGATCATCCAATTCCAACCCCGCTGCCATGGGCAGGACACCTTCCACTATCCCAGGTTGCTCAGATCCCCATCCAACCTGGCATTAAACACTTCCAGGGCTGGAGCATCCTCAGCTTCCCTGGGCAACCTGTTCCAGTGCCTCACCACCTCCACAGAGAAGAATTTCTTCCTAAAATCTAATTTAAATGTGCCCTCTTTCAGTCTGATATCACTACCCCTTGTCCTCTCACTACATGTCCTCGTCCAAAGTTCCTCTCCAGCTCTCCTGCAGGCTCATTAGGGACTGGAAGGG
This sequence comes from Pomatostomus ruficeps, assembly GCA_013400735.1. Taxonomy (NCBI): domain Eukaryota; kingdom Metazoa; phylum Chordata; class Aves; order Passeriformes; family Timaliidae; genus Pomatostomus; species Pomatostomus ruficeps. The sequence goes on along the minus strand of VYZT01051936.1, from coordinate 22,485 downwards.
GCGCTAAGGTCTCTCCAGAGCCTTCTCCAGGCTGAAACCCCAACTCTCTCAGCTATTCTGTCTCCACAGCAGAGGTGCTTCTGCCCTTGGAACACCTTTGTGGCCTCCTCTGGACTTGCCCCAACAGGTCTATGTTGGAGATCCCCAAGATGGAATATTCCAGGTGGGGTCTCAGGAGAGTAGAGGGCGAGGCGTACATATGAAGGGAGTTTTTCATGCACTACAGTACAGGCACAGGAAAAAAAAAAGAAATATATATATATATATATACTGTATATTCAGGTAGTTAAAAATCCTCAGGATCTCAACACAGCCGTCATCAAAGTCAGATTGCTCCACTCTGGCTGCCTCAGTCCTTACAAAAAGTGCTGTTCTGCCTTAAGCTGCTCTGAACCCGAAACGGGCAAGACCTGGTGGCACTGTCCATGTGGGATGGGGACAGGGATGCCCCGGAGAGGGACAGGGACAGGGATACAGGGATGCCCTGGTGAGGGACAGGGATACAGGGATGCCCTGGAGAGGGATGCTNTCCAAAGTTCCTCTCCAGCTCTCCTGCAGGCTCATTAGGGACTGGAAGGGGCGCTAAGGTCTCTCCAGAGCCTTCTCCAGGCTGAAACCCCAACTCTCTCAGCTATTCTGTCTCCACAGCAGAGGTGCTTCTGCCCTTGGAACACCTTTGTGGCCTCCTCTGGACTTGCCCCAACAGGTCTATGTTGGAGATCCCCAAGATGGAATATTCCAGGTGGGGTCTCAGGAGAGTAGAGGGCGAGGCGTACATATGAAGGGAGTTTTTCATGCACTACAGTACAGGCACAGGAAAAAAAAAAGAAATATATATATATATATATATACTGTATATTCAGGTAGTTAAAAATCCTCAGGATCTCAACACAGCCGTCATCAAAGTCAGATTGCTCCACTCTGGCTGCCTCAGTCCTTACAAAAAGTGCTGTTCTGCCTTAAGCTGCTCTGAACCCGAAACGGGCAAGACCTGGTGGCACTGTCCATGTGGGATGGGGACAGGGATGCCCCGGAGAGGGACAGGGACAGGGATACAGGGATGCCCTGGTGAGGGACAGGGATACAGGGATGCCCTGGAGAGGGATGCTCTGGAGAGGGATGCCCCAGCCAGGGATGCCTGGAGCCGGAGAGGGAATCCTGAGCAGAGTCTCAGTGCTGAGGTCCCTGGCTAAGCCCTTCCAGGGTGACTCTCGAGCTCTCCCCGCCGTGAAAGGTGAAGGGCAGAGGTTTCCAGGCAGGCTGTGCTGCACCCCAGGCTGCAGACATACCCCCACACCCACACTGGGTGTTTTACACAAGGAAACACAAACTGTGTTTCTGCGGGACCAGACGAACTACCTCATTTGTTAAATTTGGCTTCTGATTCCTTAGAGCTCTCCTGTATGTATCCACCTGTGTGTTCGTAGCAAAACGTCATTCATATCCGAGTGCCACCTGAACTAGGATTTTGAAAATAATTTATAATTGTGGTAGAGGATCAAAAAGCCATATTAAGTCACTTTGTTAAGAAGGATAAATCTTTATTGAATGAAATGACTCCACTAGTCTTGTTTTCTCTTTTGGTACCAAAATGCAATTATCTTACATGTAAACACTGCACCAAATAAATTTTTTTTTTTTTACAAATAGTTTTCCTTAATCGTGCTTTATATCTGTTTACTTGGATTTTTTTTTAAGCAGTTGTTGGATTTCAGTGTATGAAGTACTTTGAGAATCTGATTAAAAAATCAACACCAACAAACAAAGAGAACCCAAAGAGAAAAACCACTGAAGAGGGTGAGCCAAGAGATTATTTTAATTCAAATATTTCAGGTCCTTGAACAAACCCAGGAAAAGAGAGCAGAATGTCCAGGAATGCTGAATGTCTTTGGTGGCTGGGTGTGATGAAATCACTCTGACTTAATTGAATTAAATAAGGAAGTTTAGCCTGCAGGCAGTGGCTGGAGGGAGTCGCACCCTATTTTGTCATTCCACCTCGTGCTGCCTGCAGCAATGTGTCCTTGCCTCTCCTCTCTAGGTGTGAGCTGGGTGTTTTCACCTTGGGGGATGGGGATACCGTGAAATAACCAACGAGTCTGAAGTACTTTCAAAACTGAAATTAAAAAAATTAAGTTGTTCTTTTCTATGGCTTCTGACCCGCAGAACTGCAAGTCAATAGTGGCAAAATAATATACTGGGGAGAGGGGAAACTGGCTGCAGGGCTCAGGGGGGTTCAGGAGGCTGATGTTGGGGTGAGTGCTCTGGCACTGAAGGCAGGCGCCAGCTGCAGTTCCCTGCCACAGGGATGAGCACTTTCTGCTATTTCCAGCCTGAAGAGAGGGCTTCTCCTGTAAGAAACTTGGAAATTCCTACATCACATGCAGCTGTGAGGACATTTGTTCTTGCTGTGCTTTGTGCCTAAACTAAATCCTCCACGTGAAAGATGTCCTGAGCACAGTGTGTGATATCATATTTTGCATCGGCTTCCATGAAATGAAAGAGCTTTGGAAAGGTTCAAGGGAAAGGAGAAAGGCAGCAAAACACGTGCTGAGAGCCCCTTGTGGTGTTTAACGTCCTGGGAGGCTTCATTCCTTTTGGACATCCAGATCCTGCCCTCTGGTGAATTCCCATCCGTGCCAAAATTCCAGGCTACATCTGAGAGGAAGAGCCTCTTGGCCCTTCTCTGCGAATCAGACGGCTGGAAAAGGAGACTGAGCAGCTCCAATGGCACCCTCTGGATGCACCAGTCACAAGATGTAAATAAACTTTCTTTTCCTTCCAGGCCGGAGCCGTTTCATGCCCGCTGTGTGCTCCCTCTCCCCCTGCTGGGCTGAGACTCAGTGGTGACACTTCGCAGAGGTGTCCTTTAGGTGACAGCAGCAAAGAGAACAACCCCAGCAGGACAAAAGCCCAAAGGGAAGTGGGAGATCACGGGTGTCACGCACTCAGCTTCATTAAGGAAAGTTAGATAATTTGATTTCTCCAGTTTCTGAAGTATACAGCTCCCATCTTCATTAAAAAGAGAAAAACAAAAACAACAACAAAACATGTAATCTTCACAGTGCTAGCTTTTTAATGATTATTTCAGTGGTTGTACACTGTTCATAAAGCAAATGTTTAAAAACAGGATAATGTTTATTTAATCACAACTCCCCCAGTGGCAGCTGTTTGCATATAACTGATTATGGAAAATAAAGAAAAGTTGAACACTAGAAATTAGTATTAAAGGTCTGGGCTGACACTACATTTTTACAGGATTATACAAAATTCTTCAGTAATGTCAGAAGATGAGGAGAAAAAAGAAACCTGAAAAGCAAATTACAACGAGCTGAACTCTCTCAGGTGCTGGCAGGCTTTGGTGAGACGATCAACTCGTTCGCTGAGGTAATTCCTGCGTTTAGCAGCTTCGGTGTCCTCCTCGAGGAGAAAGTTTAACTTCTCTTTTTCTTGCAAAAGCTGCAGCATTGAGGTCTGCAGGTTTTCTCCGAAGTCATGAAGGACAGAAGACAGGATGATCAGAGGTATCTGACTGGAGAGGCGTTTACTTGCTCCCTGCAAGGTGGGGGGGAAAAAAAGGCAAAATACTAAATAGGTAAAAAGAACTGAAAAATGAAGGGTCTGTAGATAATCTGGTAAAAAAAAGTGGTACCAAGGTTTTAAAATGTTGGACTGAACTACTGTCCAAGAAGGGAGTACTGCTATGAACTAAAAAATGTTTGCAACCAGTCACTTTTGGGCCTGAAATCTAAAAATTAGGTTGTGGGAGTGTTGCTTTCCTTCCCTCAGCCAACCCAAGCCAAGGCAGGCTGTTCTCTGCCCAGCTCTGTCACCAGCTGTCACTGCGACAGGTTAGAGGAGGACATTCCTGACAAACAGAACTCGAGCACCATTTCTGGTGCCCAGCCTGTCTTCACTGACTGCTACCAATAGGTTTTGGTGCAGGAAATCAAAGAGTGATTTTTCCTGCGGCTGGTAAATCCCTCTCTTACAGAGTGGTATTTAGATGGTATTTTTGACGTGGTTGTGCTTTTAAATTTAAGATGGCTTTGGAGGAAGCTTTAGCTTTAAGGGGAAATGTCTTCAGCAGTAATAGGACCAGGCTGTGCCTACATTACATTTATTGATATCTCCATGAGATAATCTCCTGCCTGGCCTGAGCAGCTGCCTGGCTGACTTCCTGATGGAAACTGAAACAGGCTGGCCCAGAAGAGCTTGTGGGGCCCTCTCCCCATGGACAACTACAGGGTTTGGGGGCCCACCTGGTGCTTTTGGGTAACATGAAGTTCAAAGCCTCTCCCAGCTCTGGGAAGTTGCTGCCTGCAGCCCTCCAGGTGCTGGGTGAGCACTTAGGTCTGACTGGCTGCAATGGAGAGGGGCTGCTCCCTTTCTTTGGGAAGTACAACTTGAAAATGGCATTCAGAGGTCCTATAGGATTAGCCAGTCACGGACACTTAAGAGCCTCTATCTCATTCAAACTGCACTTGGCCTTGCATAAGTCAGGCCCATGGAGCTATAGTGCCCTGGCATTTGGGGGTTTTTTGTTGAAAATGGCTCTTAGGGCATTTATAAAGTATTAACTGCAGGTAAGACATACAGCAGTGTGTAGCAAGGTGGGATGGAAGGGTTCATGCACTTCTGGCTCTGTTTCTTGTTCTCTGGAATCCAATGGTTTTCTCTTCATCAGCCTGAGCATTTAATTGCAGGGATTTGTCAAAGCCTTGCTATTGGAATTCAAGGTGAGCTGTTGCCTACCTTCTTGCATTATTAATATTGAACTTGTTGCTTTCTGAGGGAGTTTTATGACAAAGCAAACCTTGATCCTGCATTTCTCTCTTCTTTAACATAATTCTTTGTTAAAACACCCCATTTGCCTTCTGAGGCTTCCCTTAGAGGGTGCTATCTGCAATACAGCAGATGCACTCTGCTCTCTGCAGGCAGCTGATGTATTTTAGTGTAATGTTTTACTGTTGCTCCTCCTGCTGCAGTAGTTTAGGGTCTGACTGCAAGGCACTGACACCCCTTTCTGCTGGCTGCAGGAATTTGCAGAGTCTCCAGGCTGACCTGAGCCAGCCTGGGAGGGAGCTAACAAGTGGTTTAGGAGCCAGCTGTCACTTTGTCACCTTCAGGCTTTTCTAATCACCATCTCCTGCATCCTGCCACCGTTTCTCCCCAGCGACCATGCTGATACAGCCCAACTTTGTCCTGGGATTCTCATCTGTGGTCAGGAGCTCCAAGTAATTTGCACAGAAGCTGAGCATGCACCTGAACGAGGCACAGAGACCCTCTGGCTGCCGTTCCCTGCACAGTGGCGACCTGGCACACAAGGCTACACTGACTCCAGCAAGACCTGGGTGAGAGGTATCTGCTACAGTACTCAGGGGGCAGCAACTCTGCTGTGTCACAGTCTGAACTCACAGAGAGATAGGCCTTGGTGTGAAAAAGCATTTCCTCAACAACAGAGGGCTCTTTTGAAACAAGAAACTGCAGATCCTTCCCCACAGCGCTGAGATAGTTTCCTGCCTTCACAGCATTTACATCTTCAATGTAAAGGTCATCCTGGCAGTACACAATCCTCTCCATCTTGAACTGCATCCGGATATGCCTCTCAGCCTCTGCTGCTTGTTTCTCTCTGATTTCTTCAATTCTCACCTAAAGAAGAAAGGAACAAGAAGTTCTAAGATATTTGCTTCCTTTGGACAGGGCCCAGTGCTCAGCAGTGTCCCCGGGGAATGGCAAGGTGGGCACAGTGTTCAATGCCCTTATGCAGCACTGTCTAATCCCAGACCATGGGAACATGGAGTGATGCTTTAGATTGTGGTCCCTCTGTTGTGAAAGAGCAGGAAAACGTGGCACTTTTGTCCCCTCCTTACACACGAGCAGGATCAGTCCAAACCTGGTGCTTGAAACCCAAAGGAAAATACCTGCTGTCAGCAAACCAACCCTGTCTAACCCCACCCTGTCTGGTGCTTTTGTTGCAGCCACCTGATGCTTTCTGGCCTTTTTGATACTTCCACCTAAAAGTTCCCTTAGTCATGCTCAAATTCCCTTAAAATACTTTCCTAGCACCCCCAAGAAAACACCTCATCTCTTTTCTCATGCCCAGTGTCTGCCAGAACACCTTTCTTCTTCATTCCTCTCACTGTGTTACACCTAAAGACCCTGCCTGAACACCTCTGTGTGTGGATGAAATAATTCATTTGGTCACTGGCTGGCTGGCCTGGGAGCTCAGTAGGGTTGGACCATGCAGGTCAAATAGCAAACCATGTATTTCACTCACGTTTGCCTCTGAGTTGCCTTTTTCAGCAGCACCCTGTGAGTGGGCTCTGCTTCCTGGCTGCCAGCATTGCTTCTCCTCGCGTCCTTGAAGCTCTTTCTGAGAAAAAGCCTTCAAGGACATCCATATCACTGAACTCCACCCCAAAACATGCTAATGCCTGAACTGTGAATGGTCATTCTTCTAGTTTTTTCATAATGGGATGATTTTTGGCTTGTCTGTTCCTGCTCCCTTTTATCAAAGATGAGATTTCTGCACTGGCTAAAACCCTGGCTTGTGTTCAGAGAGGGAAAAACTCTGTTTAGCACTCTGACAAATCATTGCAGGTCTTAAATCTGAAATTAATTATTAACTCTTCAAAGCAGCCACACCAGATTTTCTCTGTATTGTGTTGCAAACATCAAGAATGTGAGCAGAATGGAGAATGTATATATTAGATCTCATCAAAGTTATGCAAAATGCACTTTCATTAATGCCATTATAATCACGCTGTCATTTTCAGGTTCTTCCTTATTTTCCTGCAAGAAATTCCACACTTGCATAAGGGTAATGCAGTGAGACAGGTACCATAAGCATGGGTGCATTTACAAATGCCATTCTGCCTTTTGAGTTATCCCAGGTTACTGGTAGTGCCTCACCTTAGCAGCTCTGCTGAGATTGTGGAAATTAGCAAAATTCCTTTTAACGAGTTCCAGGAATTTCTCTTCGACCAGTGCTAAGGGAAGAACACAGAGACAAAGTCAGATAAGTAAGGGAGGGTTTTAAGCTGTTAACAGGAAGCATGGGAGACTACTCATTCTCTGTATTCATTCAGAAATAGCCGAGCAGCTGTACTGCTGCACTCTGCCTTTCTGACCAATACAAACAAGAAGGAGTTTAGATTTCCAGCTGCAGGAGTGTGACCACTTAACACCAGGCACTTCTGCTGTACTGTTTCCTCGCTGTGTTATTTATTAGATAGTTATTTTCTAACTCCCTTCCAAGAGTCACTGGAAAAAGTATTAAATGCTGGAGACCACGTGTAGAGATCGAAAGCTCTAGAGAAGGAGCAACCCCCAGGTTGAGTCAGATTTGCTTCCTCACTCAGAAGGATCCTGGGAGCATCTGTGAGAGCATCAGCTTCTCCTGGAAAATAAAATGGTCAGGCCCAGCAGTGTCCCCCCCACGAGGCTCCCGTGGCCTGGGCCATACCCATCACGTTGTACAGGATCTCCATTGCTGGCTCCTCCAGTTCCCTGACCTGCTCCTGCACAATTGCCTCGAAAGTCCTGTAGTTGTTGAAGCCCGGGAACTCCCGCCCGCGGTACTGGTCTTCGTATTTGCACACTTTACTGGGGACGGTTTTTTTAGCTGTAATGATAAAATAACACTGCTTTGCTACTAAACAACTCCATTTATATGTTCCAGATTTAAGAAGGAGGTCTACTTCTCCTCTTTGAGTTGTTCTTGAGAGGAACAACTACTGAGATGAACTTTTGTTGCTACAGAACAGAGCTAACACATTGTGGCTCAGTGACTGAGCCACCCCGCACACTGCATCAAGCATCTGACTGACAGAAATTATGGTGGGGCACAAAAACGCTGGTTCTTCCTGGTATTTTTACTCCCAAGAAGTAGCTGGCCATTACCAGTCGCTTCCAAGTTTAAAAAAAACCCTGAATAAAACAAAACCCTGAGCTCACGAAACACTTTTCCAGGGAATCTACTGTTGATTAGCTATTTTTAAGATACCACAGTCAACATTTCTTAGTTGATATTATACAAATTTGCTTTTTTTTTTTGTATGAGGTATCACATACCTTAGCCCAGAGCTAAAGTGGAACAAACCCTACCCAGATTCTAAAATATTAATGGTACTAATAAAATTAAAACTGTAAGACCATTAAGAATAACAATAAACATTACTATATAGATAGATATTATTTATTATTATTAGTTGGTGTTGCTGCTATTTAGAAGACTGGTTCAGAAAATCACCAACGAATTCTGGGCCAGGGTCTTGATTTTATTGCTTTGCTGGGAGAACAGAGACAAGCACTGACCTCTCTGCAATGGCAGCATTTAACACAAATTCTGTGTCCCCAAGGAGCAGAGGATTCCTTGCCTACCACCACTACAGATGGATGCTCCTGACTTCTTGCTCTTCATTTTCTCGAAAAATATTTATTGGAGCTGCTGTCAAGGTTTAAAGGAAGGGCATGGGTCAGCTGCCAGGATGGTCTCTGTGCTTACTCTTTGCTGCACAGTCCAGGAGAATCACGCCCCAGGTCCGGAACTCCTTGCGGATCTTCGTGAACAGCCTGACCTCGTCCCCAGAGACCTGCTCCTCCCCTCGCATGGCCCGAGAGATGTCTTGGTTAAAGAACTTGATCAGCTGCAGTGAATCGAGCAACAAGCAGGCAAGTTAGTGAAGTTGCAGTTCTTCAGACTAATTTGGCGATGTTAAATAAATCTGCAGTTTCTTGATGTTAAAGCAGGGACAGTTCACAAAAAACATCCCTTTCTTACATCTTTTGTGCTCTTAGCTCCTGGTTTGTTTAGTTTGGTTTGTTGTTGTTTTTTTTTTTTTCAAAACTGTCACAGCTAGAGGAGAACAAACTTCATATTATTTCCCGCCTCCCCTGTATATTTTTAGAACCATTTACTAAATTCTAATAGGCCAGGCTTGTCTGAAGTCTGATGAGCTTTCATAAGCACCTCTGCTGCCTGCTGAAGGCTTACTGTGAGGGAGTAACTCCCTGAGATGAGACACTTCGATGGACTTCCAAATCACATTTTCATATCAGGAATATATTCAGTCTCATAAGAATGGGAACCCTTCAGACTGTTGAGCAGGCAGGAGTGTTAGTTTTCCCTCACTGAGATGCTTGATTTTGACCAACCAACCAAGTTTTTTCATTTTCTTGTCAGATCATCACAGGAAAAAAATTGCTAGAAGGGGCCACGAGCTTCTGTGGTCCATTATTTCTGCAGGTGTGGTTTGTCTCTGTTACCCTCAAAGCATTTCTGTTAGCACAGACTCCCTGGTGGTCCCTGCTGATGTTTTGATCACTTCAGGTGGTTTCTTTTCCCCCCACAGTTACCTCCTCCCTCTGCTCTGTGACCAGCACTGATACTTACATCTGTGAGGAAAAACAGCTTCTCAGACTCGGTTCTGGATGTGCCTCTGCCGTACCTCTGCAGGTCCTGTAATGTTTTATGGAGGGTCTCACGAATCTGGCTCTCCAGAGCTGGCAAAGTTTTCTGGGGAGGAGGAGAGAGTGAAGCAGGACATTGTGAGAGGTTGAACCTGTCTGGTTTTGGAAGGAAAACAAAAATCCCTCTAAGAGTGACCTACACCTGCACAGGACCTCTGCTGGTTTCACAAATCCAAGATCTTGCTGTCTGTATCCCATGTGACAGTGGGGTAACAGGGAAGTGCAAATATGGCCTTTATGGAGGGAATGCACGGGGCCAGGATGTCTCTGGGGAATCAGGCTGAACCTCACTGCAAGCTGGGCAGAACAGCTGCAGTCCAGGGCAAGATTTCACCCACAGTGAGCCAAAACCAATGTCCTCACAGGCTGTGCCAGGAAGGTGGGGATGAGGTGGTGACTGCTCAGTTCCTCATAAATACCTGATGGAACATGGCTGTTTAGTTGCTTATTTTCTGTAAATTTACATACATAACTTTTTTTTTCCTCCTTTGAGACTGAATTGAGAGGTTGCCTGTATTTTAGCATCTTCCCTTAATGGAATATGATATATTATGTACAGATATATTTATATCAAATAAAACCCCCCATATCCTTACATGAGTATAGTGATACAATAGAACATCTTGATGTTTTGAAGGCATTTCCAGTTAAATGAAAATCACTGTGTTTCACTAAGCTGCCAGCAGCAACCTTTCACCCAGGTGATCAACACCCCTCAAAAAGAACAAAAAGAAATATCATGGCTGCCATGGAAAAGGCAGGGATTACAAGTCACAAATAGATGAAATAATTTGCTTATTGTTCATCTGCAGTTAAAAGGCAAATCTGAGCACCGAGCATGGGTCTTTTTACCTCTCCTCTCAGTTCAGTTTGTTCTCAGACCACTGAGTTGAAGGATCATTAGGCACTTTCTGTGCATATAAAGATGAAATCCAGCTGCAGTCCAAGGTTGAAGGGTCGAACTTGCTTTTAGGTAGTAACAGATACACACAGCTCAGAAAGGAACCTCTGTTACTTACAGTAATGTGTCTCACGAGTTCATTTGTGAGCTTCTCTGCCAGGCAGGGGACAGTGGCCTTTCCTTCTTCCATAATAACCCTGTGGACAAGAGGAAAAGCTGGGTTTGGGCAGCCAGGCTGTGCGGGCAAGGGGGCAGCAGCTCTGCCCTGTTTTCGCTGGTTCTGTTACACAGTTTGGGTAAAGGAAGGGCCTTTGGGGAGTGTTGGTGCGGATGTAGAACAGCCCAGGACTCTCTGGGCACTTTCAGTCAAGAGGTGTTTCACAGCTGCTGACTGAGGAAAGGGAAACAGAGAAGAATCTGAAAACAGCAAATTCTGACAGCAGATGAATGTGCTGCTCTATTATTTCTTCCCGTGCGAAGTTCATTGATTCAAAACCCTTTTCAGCTGCCATTCTCTGTGTTATGACTGATTTGCTGCTGAGTCACCTGGGCAGCCCCTGCCCTCAGCACAGCCCGTTTTTCTCGTGCTGTTTCACTGTGTTTCCCACTGAACAGGAATTCTTCAGTGCCTGACTTGAAGCGCTCAGATGCTTAACTTGAATTCTATGGGACTATTCTGAACTTCTGAAGTTCACTGCACTTCCCCCATGCATTTTGCATGCAAAAAAACCTCAAACCCAATGCATTTTAAAAGTTTACTCAGTATATAAAAATCTTCTGGGTTACTGAAACACAACGCTACATGGGCAATGAGAAATAGTGAGTATATTTAATAATACCTGTTTGTAACCCTAAGTTAAATCTCAGCAAATCAATTTGAGGTGACTTTAACGTGTTTTTGATCAGCATTTTTCCGTGAGGAGTACCTGAAATGTTTGTGACTCTCAAAGAACTTCCTCTCCTGTTGGATTGCAGCAGCCAAGGTCACGTTGTTGTGGATGTCCTGCTGCTCACGGCACTTCACGATCATGTACCCTTTTTTGAGGGGGATTACCTTGTTTTGCACTATGTTAACGATGGACTCTTCAGTCCCTTTGTCCACCAGGTCAGGTTTTGTGAGGACTCCTGTGAAATTAAAAGAGAAAGTTAACCACCTAGCAGGAACACTCTGTACCATGTTTTATAAAGCAATTTTTTGGTATTTTCTCTTCTAGAAAGCTCTCAGGTCCTGGGCTCTGCACTGTAAAACTCACTCTACAGTTGGCCTCCCACCACACCTTCACCTTTTTTCATAGGCAGCAGCAAAGCTATTTTTTAACCATTTAGTTCAGATTAACTACTATTAATTTAGATTTTCAACTTCAGATTAACTACTATTAACTGAAGTTTTCAACTTCCAGTTATTTATAACATGAGTGCAAGCAAGACACCAAACTAAGGGATTCTTGGAGCTACTCAAGAATTGTGACTAGAAATATTTGCAAATATTTTCTTTAGGCTGTTTTCTTCTTATTTTTTCCTCTTCTTCTAGTAGCTAATTTCACAGATCTGATGCAGAACACAGAACACCACACCTCATTGGGGGCGAAAAAGAAAAGATAGGTCCTCCTTTTCAACTTACAATTTAAAAATGATCTCACCTATTATCCTTTCTCCAGTGGGGTCCACCTCCTGAGCCATTTTCAATGCTTCTGTTGTTGCAATATCCACGTTACATGGTATCACTACCAAGATGATTGTCTTTTTGCAGTCAATAATTCTTTTAAGCAGCTTTTTGATCTGCAATTCGATACAGCAGCGAGGAGGGTCAGTGAAATCAGACACTGGCATGTAGGATGTGGCCATTTCCAGCAACATGAGCCACTGGCTGATGACATTAAATGTCACATATGCCAGGGTTAGTATTACATGCTGGAGGATGGCATGGAAAGGGCTCAGCAGAAGGATGCAGCCTCTTTTCTTAGGTCAGGATTAATCCAAACATCTGGCATGATTGAGACCAGATTGTTAGGCCTGTCTTGACAGCTACGTGGAGTTTAACCTCTTGTGCATATCTAACCTTTCATTATGGAAATATTAAAGGTATTTCATATCTAATCACATGTAAGAAAATCAGGTTCTGATGTGTAGCTACACCCTTATGGAAAGGAAGCAAGCTTGATTATGCTGATAAATCTCAAATTTGTATCTCTGAAAGAAGCACAAATGTCTTTGGCTTATATTTCAGTGGAATATTTGTAGGACAATTTTTAAAAAAAGCCAAACACGAAGCTGCACATGACATCTAGTTGGCATTTCCCTATGTTGTTTGTTGTTGCTAAATGAGTTCTTCATAAGCTGTGTTGTTTTGCAGAAGCTTCACACAGCTCTGTCCTGCTTATTCCACAGTAAATTAATTATTCTTTTTCCCCCTGGATTTTGGTAAAGATGCCTCTCTTTTCTACTTCCCACCCATCCCAGGCTGCAATGCTGTAGACTCCATCTCTGGAGCATGAAGGCAGCTGGGGACAGTGGAAATGTTTGGATTTTACCACACCTGCTGCTTTCTTCTCAATGGAATAGAAAGATCACTATCTAACGGTGAAATTAAATCACTCTCCTCCCAGAAAGTAGAGCCCAGACAATCCAATCTCACCTCATTCCTGTTTGGCGTATCTAGTTTGGTTTGAGCTCCTTTTATTCCGAATTCCTCTTTAAAGGTATTTCAGGAGGAGCAACACACCCAGCTCCTGCACATCCCCCTCACAGGCAGCTTTATCCAAGTAGAGTTTCATCGGCATTTCCCAGAATTTCTTCTAAAAGCAGCAGGAGGAAGGGCAGAGATCCCTCCACATGTTCCGTTTGCTTCACAGAAGGTCTGCTGGGAGCCCTCAAGGGATGGGACTCCGGGCAAGGGCAGGCACACGAGGCTCAGTTTTACCTGGTTCCCGATGTCTTTTCGCTGGTCCCCCACGGCCACCCTGGCAATCCCAGGAAGATCAATCAGGGCCAGATCGGGGACATCGGGGACCAAACATCCAGGGAAATTGACTGCCCGCTAATGACGCCTTTAGGGCCGGCCACAACATCCTGGGCTGTGAAGAGAAAGGAGCAAGGCAATGAACGCAAGCTTCAAATGATGCACCAAAGCAAAGCTGAACACAGTGACTTTGGAAAGCACCTACTGCCACCTAAGGCTCTTTCAGCCTTGGCCGTTTCTTTCAGATCCAGCCACTCGCTTAAATCCACTCATGAAAAAATCTAAGGGAATTATTATGCAGCACAGGGTGATGTGAGGTCCTGTTGGAATATGAATTGAATATTTTACAGAGCATGTATTTATGGAGTCTCAAGTATGCAGACAAAATACATGTAAATAAACCACAATGAGAGGGATCAGGTAAAATACTGGTCAGTTGTAGGAATGCTTCCTCAACAACAAGAGACTTTGTATGGATTTAATTAATCCTTGGATACCTTGAATGAAAAACAGGTATTGTTCTATATTCTTCACATTTTGATAGGGAGATTGAGAGTAAATTGTTCCAGATCCTACAAGGCAGTAATGCTTGAACTGTGAACACAGAGAAGCAAGGAAACCCCATGGTCATTCTCATGAGAGATTTATTCTCATGAGAGATTTTCAGGTCTTTAATTACCTTAACTCGTACCAATTGCCTGGCCAGTTTTGGGAATATACACATAATGTATTGAAAAGCTAATAATAAAAAAATAGAAATAATAACAATGTGCAGAGCTGTGCCAGTCAAGGAAGTAAGGACAATCTGACCTTCACATTTAGGGCAAGTGTGTAGTGTCCTGTGGGTAAGAACACTGATGAAATGCACACCATGAAATGCCCTAACAGTAGAGCTGTGACATGTGAAGGGCAGTCACTGAGCCCGTGGCCACAGGACCTGGCAGAAGCTCTCTGTCCTCCACTCTGCCTTCTTGCAATTTTCTCCAAAATAATAAGATTTCTAGCCAGAGACACCTCGAGCACTCTCTGGGCTTTTGAACTGATGGCAGGAACCATTTGGGGCTTTGCATGTTTACAGTTTGATGGACAATCTCCCCAGATCAGGAAACCAGGAAGACACCACCCAGGTAAGGACAAGCCTGAGCCTTTATCATGGATCAGGACAAAAGGATCATGGATCTAGTGAGGGGCATCCCTGCCAGAGGTGTTGGAACTTTAGATGATCCCTAAAGTCCCTTCCAAACCAAGCCATTCTGTGATCATCATCATCATGGATCCATCTTCACCACTGAAGCACTGGTGCAACTCCCTTGAGAGAACTGGGTTTTGCTGACCCAGCTGCTTCTGCTCGGCACCCAGCTCTAGGTGTCGCTCCACAATCACCTGGGTGCTGCTCAGTGCAAGAGGGGGAGTCAGGGGATGGACCCAGCCAAATGCACTCACCTTGCCTGATTGCTCCGTCCACCTCCCAGGCGCTCTGAAGCTCCAGGGCAGAATTCTGGTAGCAGATTTTCCCTTGCCATGGCTCCCCTTCAGGCAGCCTCCTGAGTCTGAGTACCAAGGGACACCGAGTGACAATACCTGTTCCAAAGGCAGAGGTTGTTGTGCATGAAAACACTTCAGCCTTGAAGTGTGTGGGGTACAAGGCATTGCCCAACATTTCACACAAAAACATGGGAATGTTCCAAGAGACGTTGCCAGAGGGGACTTGTCCAACTCCCTGCTCAGAGCAGAACCGTCCCCAGAGCTAGATGAGGTCAGCCATGGCTCTTCCCAACCATGTCTGGCCCTGCAGAAACTCCACAGATGGAGCTTTGCTCCTCTCTGGATGATCTCTTTCAGGGCTGCAACTACACCCTGTGAAAAACCTTTCCACAAGTCCAGCCTGAAAGACCAGATTATATTGTAAACTCACGTGGAACTTGCAGAATTTACGTGTGTGAAAATACACACACACAGCTGAAAAGTGGATCTTCTTGAACTGCAAAGTCTTCCAACAATCATCTCTGACTTAAATAATGCTTTAAGTAAAGGTGTTTGTACACTTTTTACACCTAATAATAATAATAATATTATTATTAATAATGTATCTGTAAGAAAATGCTTACAAAACCCAAACCAACCCCAAAAGCAAATTTAAACACTAATTTTCCATGTGAAATTAATATTCTGCTGCACTGCTGTTTCCTGGGAAATGCACGGAGTAATCTGATGCTGCCTTTTAGTCTGTCCACAGTTTGGGACAACTACATTGCACTTCCTCCTGGTCTCTTGACCACCTGGAACATGAGCCTTGCTGGATTTACCCATTTCTCAGGCATGGAGTTAGTAAATTCTAGGGCAAAAAAAAAACAGAAAAAAAATCCTTTCTACCTCATCAAAGTGAAAACCTGAGAAAGTGACTTCTTACCACTGCCCCTGGGGAGAGGAACTCCGGACAGAGCTTCGAGGACAGAGCTTTTCCCAGAGCTCTGGTCTCCGATCACCACAATCACAGGCAGGGACAGATCCTTTTCTATTCCAAGAGATCTCAGGCTGTCCACAAGATCAATGTAGGGTTGGATCTTTTCCTCATACTGGTTGTACAAGGAGTGTTCTGCAGCCTGCTAGAGTTAAACTCACAATGAATTGTCCTTAATTAGAAAAAAAAAAAGATGCATTTTCTACTTGTTATTCTTTAGTAAAACTTATTTACTGCCATCAAGCTGCACTTCATGTCCCTGTGTACCCTTGCACCTCCATGTAATGAACAGGTGTCTGTAAATATGAAAGAAACAGCTGAGGCTGGCTCAAAGACCATCCTTAGTAAAAATACCAAATTTTGGAAGCCATCCTGAGAAAGTAAAGTACACATTACTAACTGTGCTTTGTTAATTTTTTTTAATAACAGGGGTTTTTTTAATAATTGCCATTTTCTTCCACTCATCCACAGATGTACTGAAGCAGGTGTATGCACATGAGGACTGATCCCAGCAATCACTGAATTTGGTCAAGAATAGCTTATTAGTTCTTTGTTTTGGCGTTTGAAGATTTGGTTTGTGCACAGACACCAGAAGTGTTCTGCTGTAGCATCCTTAACAGGTGGCTGAAATCTGTTAGATCATCATGGCTCTTCTTTCTTTGCCTCATTTTATGTTCACAGGAGGCATGAATATGAGTGGGTTGTTTAAAATGACTGATCATTGTCATTTTCTGGGTTTGATGCATGTCCAGATATTAACACAGGCTCTTCATTTGCGTGAAAACAAAACAAATAATTTCCAGTCTTTGGCAAAACTGGTCCATCTGCTGTCAAATATGCTCAACTAAAGTAGATAAAGATCAGCTTGGCCTCTCTTCCCTGTTCCTCTCTCCATATTCCAGTCTGACTGCTGCATTTAGAAATGCAATTTTGGGAACACCAATATGTTTCAGACATATTGGGCCAGGCACACTCAAACCTGATTTTTTGAAAAGAAAAAAATGAAGTTTCTCTCTATCACTTTTATCCAAGAAAGGCACCTCTGAAAGTATGTCTGTGGATCAGATGCACTCAAACAGAGCAGATTTTTTGGTTCAAGATGAGGAAGGCAGCACACATTACTGGAGGCAGGCATTTTAAACCCTTTTTGGTAACCCCTGCCCACTCTCTTCACTACAACGTTTAATAGCTAGTAAATTCTCAAAAAACTTCAATAACTGTGTCACAGACTGAAAACCAATCTGTGCTCAGTGTAAAATATCCAAGCAGGTTATTATTAACCTTTCTTTGCATTTCTGTTGGACATTGAAAAGCCTCAAGAATAGCTCAGCTTTTATGATTTCTGTTCAAACATTTGTTGTTAGGATCAAAACAGACACATCACACATTAAATTGGCTTCCAGGCTGCAGCCAGGCCTTTTTTTATAGACCTGCACTGTTAATGTCTGCAGATTAATTTCAGGAACTTCTCTTCCTACTTACACTAATTACTGCTTGGCCCTGCTCCCAAAAGTCCTCCTCATACCCAACAAGTGCAGATTGCCCAAAGAGAGCAAGGAATTCATTCTGAGGCACGAAGGGAAACAACAGAGTAAGGGTGGGGATGATCTGTGCCCTCTTCTTGCCTCACCTTGTCCTCTTCTCCAGAAAACTCTTTCTCCAAGTCCTCCAGCTCACACTTAGGCCTTCTCTCAAACGAGTTCTCTGACGTCAGAGCATCTTCTTCTGGTTCTGCCGGGAGAGGCATTGTAGCAGCTTCTGGAAATGGTTTTAAGAGAGGAGATACAAACTCTTCTTTCTTTGGGGTATTTTTGGTTCTTTCATAAGGTTGTTTGAATGCTGCTTTCTTGTCATCCATGTTCTGCTGATGTGCTGGGCTTCCAGGCAGGTTGTCCATAAGTGCTGCACTAAACAGGGATCACTGCCTGGTCCAGCCACGCTGAGGTGCAGCCTCTGAAACCAAACATGGGGCAGTGAGAGACTCCACCTGGCAACAGTGATCAGAGCAGAGAAAATCAAACACTGCTTTTACTTCCTGACCCAAACCCTTGGTAGGATCAGCTTCGTGATAGCTCTGGAAGTAATAATGTAATGTGTTGGTTTTTTTCCTTTTCAAATCATTAAAATTGATCTCCAGAGGATAGACTTGAAACACTTCTCTCTACCTCTCTTATGTTTTTTTTGATATTAAAAAAAATGCCACGAAAAAAAAGGTATTTGTTTTTTNACACTTCTCTCTACCTCTCTTATGCTTTTTTTGATATTAAAAAAAAAGGTATTTGTTTTTGGGGGAAAAAAAGAAGTTACAGCAGTTTTCACAAAAAGCAAATTTTCCTCGATGAAATATTTTGCTGAAAGGTGTTTGGAGAAACTCAGTCAGTATCAGGGCAGGGTTGGAGGGAGTGTGAATCTGTAACTTCCTGGGGTCAGGGGTGTCGGGCTGTGGGCTGGTTCTGCACGGGGGGGACACACCAAGCCCTAGGGTGTTAAGTGCCCATCTCACCTCCTTTGTGGAGGAAACACTCGTTAGAGGCAAGTCTGACACCTATTTTAGGAGCTCTGTATCTTGGTCCCCTCCTCTATAGCTTAAAACCCTCTCCCAAAAGCAGATTTGCTTGACCTGATGTTAGAGAAGGGAGGACTAAGAGGCTTTGTATTTCCTTGTTCAGCATTTCCTTAGGTAGAAGTTTGTTTTCTATGGTTGACTGAGGAAATTAGTGGCTTTTGGCGTGACATTATCCAGGGAAGGTGATTTCCAGAGACAGTGATTTAAGGAAAAAAACAAACCAAGAGTACCTTTTCAAAGCTCGATTTTTTTTAACCTCCCTCTGCCAAAACCAAGATACGTTTAACTCAAACACTTCAGAAAACAAATTAGGAGACCCACATCTTTGCTTGAAATAACTTCCTGTTCTGTTAAATTTTTTTTGGTTGAATTAAGCTTGCAGGTTTTCTAATTTAAACAGATGCCAAAACAGGATGATCACACACAGTGTAAGCTGCACTTTCAATGTGTAAAACCAATTTAGAACAAACACCACACACTGCAGCAGGGCAGCTGAGAGAAGGCTCAGGGCCTGGCATGAGAAGCTGGACCCAGGGACTGTGTGGGCAATTATAATTAGATTTATTGCTAATACAGGGTCTAAATATTTCCAGTGCAGTATCAAAATAAGGACTGTAACATCTATTACACTGGATTATAATCAGGTCATGGTCCTTCCGGTGGAGTCACAAGTGAGATCCCTTTGCTTCCAAAGCTTCTCAGAGCAGTCCAGGTGCTACTCAATCCACTTAGTCCCAATTTGGTCAGCAGTCTGTGTCTGAAGAGTTACAATGAGCAGGCTCAGCTGGGAATGTACAGGTTTACAGTCCTTGGCCTTGCAGAATTCACCATTACAAAGCAACAAAGCACCTCCGGAGCTACTTTAGGATTTTATGTCTGTATTGGGGTGGACCTTGGGAATTTCCACACCCATCCAAAAGTGTTGGAAGCTGGAGGTACCTTGTGGGCATCCTCGGTGGGGGCACTGGTGATGGTGGGGAGAGAAGGGGATGGGGAGGGGGGAAAATCAACCCAGAAACTCCCTGCAACTTTGGGACACCAGTGTACCCAGCTGGCCCAGTCTCCAGCAGCATTTTATATTCTTTTTGTGGTCAGTGTGTACCAAAGTGAATCGCCAACATCTCAGTTCCCGATCTGTGGAATGAATTAATGATGCAAACATCCAGACATCCCTCAATACCCACCTGGTGTGTTTGCTTAAGACAAACCCCACGACCATCACGGATGTGGAAGGGATGTGGGGAGGGCTGAGGGTGCACGAGGAGACCCGAGTGTCTTTTGTCACCCTTTCAGCCACCGAGATGGGGTGCACACCACAGGGTGCACACTCACACCACACCCCCTAACACGGATCCCTGCGGTCAGCACCGGAATAAACAAAAGCGTGGATTTCTGGGGCTACGCTGCTGTTCCCCCCGCACCTGGGAAGGGTAAGTAGGCAGGGTAACCATTCCCTGTGCACACGGGCATAGGGATTTCTGTGTGTACTGAGCCGTGACAACGTCGGAGGGAAGCAAGGAGGAGAGGAAAACAAAAGAGCTGCAAGTTTACAGAGCCCTCCTCCAATGGGCCGGAATCCACATGTAAAACGTGACCTTTGGATGATGCGATGATACTGAAAGTCTGCCAACAATTGCCTCTCACCAGAGCTGCCCCTGCCTACTTTGTTGGGACAAAAGTGATTTCCTCGAGCTTTGCCTTTAGAATTTGCCTGCTTGTGTGTGGGAAACCTCACCCAGCACACACGAAGCACTCTGCTGCACACCCACACCTGCACAAACACCAACCTGCTGCTGGTTCGGAAGAGGAGTTGCTTTGTTTTTCTGTAAACACCCTTTGGCTTTGCCTCTGTAGAGGATGAAAAGCCCCTGCCAAAAAAAAAATAAAAAAATCCCAAGGTGCAGAGCTGCAGTGCTGAACCCACACAGCTCTGGGATTTATTCACTCTCTGTCCAGCCAGAGGAGCACGCAGACTTCTGCCTGACACACGCAGTGACTTCAGGATATTTGGGTAAACCTCACAGTCTCTGTGCTGTATATTTATTAACTCTAGCTGTCTGCTCATAAAGAAAATGAAACAATGCAAAGCTTATGATCCTGCCCATAAATATTGCTGGCTAGATCATCTTGCTGAATCCTGGCTTTTAAAAAAACCTAAATGCCATCTCTCAGTTGTCTCCTTTTAAAGAGGAAATAATACTACCATCTTCTCTTTTTTCCCACCCCAGAAAGCAAAAAATCCTGCTCCTGGCAACCTTGTTTAATCACACTTACTTTATAGACGCTTTATGCAGCCTTGTCACATTAAAAGGAATTAAGAGAACAGTAAAAAATTGCATTCCTGTTTTTAGAGGAAGGAAAGGAGGAACTTACCCTTGCAAATGTCCTGTAGCAAGGAGAAGCAGTAACTTTCTGAGACTTCTTCAGGAGCTTTTTTTATTTATAGGCTCCACCTATCCACTATGACATGAGACAGCAGAAATGAAACTAATTCTCACAGGAGCAATATTTGGCTTCTGTGGAAATGACCAGGCTGTTCCAAAAGACAGAATTGCCACAAGTGGGCACCACTTGCTTACTTTGCACCTGGCTCAGTTAAGGGTATGGGTATCTTAACACATGAATTGTGTCCACAGTGGAGACCTCACAGCCATAAATTCAGAGATCCATTGAATCCTAGAATGGTTTGGGCTGGAAGGGCTGTGAAGATCAGCTTGTCCCACTCCCCTGCCATGGGCAGGGACACCTTCCACTGTCCCAGGCTGCTCCAACCCCCAATGTCCAACCTGGCCTTGGGCACTGCCAGGGATCCAGGAGCAGTCAAAGCTTCTCTGGGCACCCTGTGCCAGGGCCTCCCCACCCTCACAGGGAAGAATTTCCTTCTAATATCCAATCTAAACCTCCTTTCTTTCAATTTAAAGACATTCCCCCCTTGTCCTATTACTACCTGCCCTTGTAAAAATCTAGAAGAGCAGCCACACCTCTGTATCCTCTGTATCGCTATTCAGCAGATGATCCCCAGGTGAAACTAAGCTTAATTAAAGCTGCACTTTTAGTGAATTGTGAATAGTTAATTAATCACGGTGTATCCTTCGGATATTCAGCACTAATGCAGAAAATGCATTTATCAAAGGCAATTTGGAATCTTTTACAGCTGTCACCTCAAAACACAACTCTTGACTTGGCAAAACTGTCTCCATGAAAGTCCTGCTCTGTCAGGCAAATGAGAAATTCATGCTCTGAAGGCGACAGCTTCGTGAAATCTCAGGAAATAATAATGCAATCTGTTGTTTTTTTTCCTTTCATTTCCCTGTATGTTTGGTGAGCAGGAGAAATGAAACTCCTCACAACACAGCTGAGCTCCTCCTTCCTTGGCTTACTGTATCATAGGATGTCAGTGACAAATGGCAGAGGTACTTGGAAATAATTACCTTTGAGCAACAGCTGGCCTTTCCTCCCCCATGAAAAGGCATCTCATGGAGTCAGTTCACTCCCACCTGGGGCAGAACCTGCTGGTTCAGGCTGCTGTGCCGCACTCCCACTCGTGCTGCCTGCTGGGGCTGCTGGTCCTGTGCCATCCAGGGGGCCCTTTCAACCTCCTCATCTCTCCCTGCAAAAAGCAAGTGTGTGAGGGGCCCCCTCCACAGGAGAGGGAGATTTTTTCCCACCTCTCAGTGAGACTTTTCAGCCCAGCCAGGGTGGCAAACCGTGCCACCTCTCACCTGGACTGTGCCTTGGCTGCCAGAGGCTGCAGGCTATGGCTGAGCTTGTTGGATGTGGGTGAGTGGAAAGCACAGTGACACACAGGGTGATTTGTCTCTGTTAGGCACTGCTTCAGGACAGGTCCAAGTTGTTTCTCAGCACATTGTGGTGTTTTCTCAACATCACTGGGTCAGGATGCTTCCTCTTCTGTTGTCTTTGCTCACCTGCCTCATTATTTTGTGTTTTGGAGGGGGTTGTTTTTGTTGTTGTTTTTAGTAGGCTGTAAGCTATTAAGCAACATCAGTATGCTTTGTTCAGTCAGGGGCTTTGCAAGCTGGATGCAGGATCACCCTTTACTTCTCACTCCCTCTGCTTTTGTTCATTGCCTCGACTGATTAGCGGCTTTTGATGCCTTAAGATTTAGC
>VYZT01051899.1:31326-44640 GCA_013400735.1 Pomatostomus ruficeps | reverse complement strand
AGGGCTAGCCAGCCACACCCATCACCTCTTTGTCCCCCATTATGACTTTTCCAGTAACTAATCACTGGCCCATTATGGCTTTCCAGTAACTAATCACTGGCCCATTATCACCCCCCCCACCAACTTGAATGGGGAAAAATTCCAACACAGAGAGCTAAACAGAAAAGTATCCCAAACCCTGACAGATACCAAGAAAATGAGGCCAAGTACACTTCTGTAACAAAGCTAATGTTTTGTCTTTAATTCAAGATTGGTCTCACCCAAAGCCCACTAGAATCAATGCAAGTTTCTGCATTAACTTCACAGGGCTTTGGATCAAGGCCAGTATCATTCCTGTTGTTAGGGCTCATTGTTTAATTTTAGTAAAAGAAAACTCTTTAATTTCCTTTTTTAGAATAAAAAAAATTACAAGACCAAATGTCAGTTGTGTCTGTAGAATGGTTAAGTCGTGGCATATTTTTAAGATCTCATTCAATGAAAAGGGATGTCAGAAATTAACAGCCCCAAAATTTATATCTCGTGCTATGGAAGCTCCCCAGGATGGGGGGAGGAGAAAAGTAAAGAAATTAGACATAATTTTATTGCCTAGGAAGGACTTCGGCTATTGTTCTATGCTGCTTTCATAGGATACAATGTCACTATATGCAATTCTACAGGCATTTCCAGTCATTGTTTCATATACAGAATTCCCATTGAAGTCAATAGCATGCAACGCCACGGCAGGATACGGCTGTAAGGGCAGTGAATTTCATCCTAATGTAACAAGTCAGATGACTGCAAAGTCATCACTAAGCCAGGTGATGACACCACTGGAGCTGAATTTCCTCTGAAAAAAATAAGAAAAACATGAAGATATAAGACACCAAGTCCAGACCCCCCCTGCTGTTGCTCCACATTCAGAGAAATTCAGGTAAAGTGTTTGTAACCTTCTCACTCTTCCAGTCATCTCCAAAAGCGGACAAGGAGAAAGCAAGCTCTTCCACTATACAGGCAAAGCTTCTCTGATGCCAAAATTCCAGTTCCATCTTGCCCTAGACCAAACCAAAGCTTGCTGCCAAGATGCCATGATGTATCTGCTCTATTTCACAGATATCTGACAAAGAAAACCACATGGACCTTTGAAATCTGTAACAGTCATAGAGGTTTTTACTTGTTTGGAATTTTTGGGGTTTTTTTATTACAGTCAGCACTTTAATGCTGGATTATTATCACCTCCAAAAGTCTGGTTTAATGGTAGCAGTTACCATCTCAGCCTAGTTCTCAAGTGATCTGACACCTGCCTCACTGAAATTAAAGTGGTGTCCACCCATATATTTTCAGTTCTTAATTTGTATGAGTCCTTAACCATGAGGTGCAGGGCAGCCACCAAGAAGTAAGTCCAGAAGAAACATTCTGTTGTTGGGGGGAAAAGCTCAGCCAGCCACACCTCAGACATAGGCTGTGGGGAATATTGCAGGGTGTCCCAAACACTGCTTATGGCCATGAATACGACTGCCTTCCTAAGTGGCCCCCAAAACCAACCATGTCTAGGCATATTGCATTTAAGATACCACTGTCATGGACATGATTTCTCCAAACATTCAGTCCTACAGCTATTTTCAATTTTTCATTATTATATTGTGCCTGAGGCAATTCTTAAAAAGAAATTCTGATGGAAATGTTTTTGTCAGTTTTATGAGGAAAGGAAGAACAAAGGATATAGTCTTGTAAAAATAAAAAAAAGCTGGTAACACAGCTTCTGCAAAAATGTCTGATTCTGAAATGTGAAATTTAGCATGGGTCTCTTGTGCTTAGTTTCAGGGGAAAAAATAGATTGAGCGATAATAAAAAAGAAAAAAATTATTCTTGTGCATGCTTGGTAGACAAGTAGCCTGAGGAAGAGTGTGATATCACCCATGATAGTGGAGAATGCTTTTTTGTCTCTGGAAAGTGGATACCGTGTCATAGTGGTTCTCGGCAAGTCTGGATTTTGTCCCCCTTTCTGACACTGGCCTTATAAGTGACACTGAGAAAATCACTTTTCTCTACTTTGTCTCTGCTTCCCAGCTTTAAAATCAGGAAAATATGCTTAGCATTTTTTTCTTATTTACTTTATCTCCTTCTTTTTTACGATCTCTCAGACCGCTCACTTAAGGATTCAGAAAAGAGCTAGATAGTATTGATGTTATTATTACGAATAGCCTAAACTAACATGAGAATAAACCAGAAATTATGACTCTACAACTTTTTTTAATACAAATTATCCAGTGTTCAGTCTGGCACAAAATTGTTTTGTATAAGAGGACAGAGAAACAACCAGGTAAAAAGGCTGCTTTTCTTAAAGCAGCGGTTGATTTAGGTTACCTCATACTTATCACAGTTTCTATGTTTTTTATGTTTTCTCTAGTGAGATTACACAACTCCACTCCAGGAATTATCCTG
Organism: Pomatostomus ruficeps; assembly: GCA_013400735.1. NCBI lineage: Eukaryota > Metazoa > Chordata > Aves > Passeriformes > Timaliidae > Pomatostomus > Pomatostomus ruficeps. The sequence continues at coordinate 42,219 of VYZT01051899.1, read as the reverse complement.
ATCATTATTAGTACAGCTTCATATGGTATTTCCACGAATGTAAAGCACACACAACAAATATTTTAAACCGCTGCTCTCCTGTACTGGCCATGTGCAACCAATTGATTGTTTTTTTCTTTTTTTTTAATGATTAATTCTCTTTTTCTTAATAATCTGTGAGCTGCAAAGCACTTATCATGGCTGCCACCCGGACTTTTCAATAACATTAAAACAAAGCAAAACAAAAGAGCCCTCAAATATTGACTCAGTAATCTATCTCCCTCCCTCAAGGAAAGATCGCCTGCCATAAAATTCCAGTCAGTTGCACATACACAATTATGAAAATATGGGCCTCAAAACTTCATTCAAAAGTCTGATTACACTAAATATAGATCAACACGTAATTTCTCCTTCCTTTCTATTTTTAAATCATGTTTTTTGACAAATGTTGAAATTATAATGAATGGTTTAGATTGTTTTTCTTTCTTTTTTGCATCAGAGGGTTTGTGGAGGGTTTCATGGGTTTAATAGCTATGTATTCTTTATTGCTCCTTTAAAATACTAATAAAAGTGATGAAAAGGCATGAAAAATCGTCGCTGATTGCATAGGAATTCACTTAAAATACGATCTTTCCTTTGCTCAGTTATCATCTGTGGTGGTGTTTCCTTACAGAAATGGTAAAGGGCTAAAAGTTCTTAATAAAAAACACATGCTTTTCTTTACCCCATCACCACACTTGAATGTATTCCCCTGAGGGAAAACTACACCAGGCTAACCACTGCAAGGCAGCCTTATGGTAAATCAGATCCTTTTTTAAAAATGCATTCCCAGAAGATTCAGTTTAATACACTGTTTCTGAGAATACCTCTGTGAGGTTGTCTTTTCCCTTTGATAGCCTTGCTCTTCGTATTTCGAAGCAATCTCAGCTGGTGAAAGGCAGGAACAGAAAACACCATTTTGAGACAATTAAGCACCAAAGACCAGAATTACTGAGAAATTTTTTTAAAGGAGCATATATATGTTGTATTCAGTATTTTTGTTTCTCTCTATGGACATGTAAAATTCTGCGCACTTAACAGAACGGAAATTGGATGATTTCCCTTGAAGTGTGTAAGAGGCAGTGTTAGCAGTGTTATGGTCCAAACCTTAAAGTACACTGAGAAACTCTTATCACACTTATGGCCAGGTCTCAAATATAAGGGACGTTCTAGTTAAAAAGTGAAAAATGGGTTCTTACGGGGTTTTTTTTATTTATGTTTTGAAAGTTGATGTTAATTTGAGAAAATATCCCCTCACATAAAATGGAAATTACTGTGGACTCAACAGCAGGACTTGTCTTGGGAGGAAGAAAAATTTTAAGCCAGATCTTCCCATTTGAAAATGGCATATTTGCATCTGCCAGTGATAATCGATTCCACATAAAACAGCTTCACTTCCTTGTTCGGGAGTGCTGACATAGCCTTGCACATTAAGGGGGGCAGAGGGGGAGAAAAGGATCTTAATTCAAAGACAGAAAGAGAGCCTAGAACAAGCATTTGACCTTGCTCTGAAGGGAGAAAACAGTAAGTGCTAAATGAAATTTTTTAAAAAAAATTGCAATTGGAGAAATAGGAGTACCAGATCAGCTGGTTTTCTGGGAAAGCTGCTTTCCAGAACGGTTAGAGGAGTACAATACCTTACAATACACTCCCCCATTGTCCACCATGCAAGTAGCTTCAAAAGCACACCAGGAAGGGACTTCATGAAGGTGTTAGGTACAAGGAGGGTTATTGGGTTAGGAAGAGGCTCCTTTCCTTTGTAATTTCTCTCTCAGACTGTGAGAGGTTAAAATGGTTAAGCAGTTTCCTTCACTCTGTATTATGGCTCATTCCTACAAGCAATAAAATGAAGGAATTACTTGTAAGGGCAAAAATGTCATTATTTTTGCACTCATCCTGACCCCAGCATCTAAAAATACAAAATGCTGGAATTTGTGGAGCAGGTGACATTTTAAAAAAGGGCCCAGGGAAGTCTAATAGTCTAAAGGCTGAACGTACTTAGGAGGTGGAGGAACAGAAATAGAGAGATATCTCTGCTTCTGACCTAGGCCTAACAAGATTGGCCACATAATTCATTTCAATGACTCGTTGTCTGTGCAGTTTACCTCTGGGTTTAGACAGAAACATTTCTCTTTAGCATAATGGATCACAGTGTCAAGTTGCCTACCTTCTGCCTCAGAATGGGGTTAATTTTAGCCTGATCCTCATCTTAAACACACAAGGAATATATATGACTCATCAACCTTTGCCAAAAGCATAAGATACATTTCTGAAACTCAAAGGCTACCTGCTATTTGAAAAGATTTGGCTGCCTTGTATTAATTGAACTGAGCTTCCTTTAGGTCTCCAGCATCCCTATAGAAGATACACAAGAAGGTATATAAAATTTCTAAAACACTGTAACCTTTTTTTTTTTCTTCTTTTTTTCTTCCTAACAGCCTCACTATACACCCAGCCAAAATCAAGTACTTAATTCTGCTTCCACAGGGGTACTGCATTACTTCTAGTGTATTAGCTAGTATTTATCCTGCAGGCTCTCATCTCTGAGCATGCTACAGCCTGGAGAATCATGCATTTGAGCAGGTGTTAAAGAATTAATGGAACGGTAAGCAAAAGATCTTTTTACTCTTCTTGACTTGAAGGCAGACATGGATAAATTCTGAATCACACAAGTAAAGTTTCAAGGAGTCTATGGGAAGTCCAGTAAGGATGGCCATGTAGTTTGAGAAAAATTAAGACATTTTTCTGTATTTTCCTTAGTTTATTTTGTTATAATCAACAAATACCTGCTAATATTGTCTGTCCTCCACTCTAATTTCCAACGCTCATGTGTAGTCAGGCCACCTACAAAGGTGTAAGCAAAGTATTCAAAAGGCAGAATAGTGTAATCTTAGTAAGGGGATTTCAAGCACTTTCTGTCTCAGAGGAGAGACATTTACATTACTTTTTAAGAGCAGATTTGACATAAGGCTAAAATCCCTGCTACACTGCAGGTCATAACAAAAAACTCATGGGCTTCACCATGGTCAGGCTTTCACTTAAGGACCCTGTAGCACACTTTGCTGCAAAAAAACCAGAACTGAGTCCAAAGAGCAGATATGTGAAGCTACCTGGCATCACTTCTTAGGAGGCATCTCTTTACTTGCCACAGTAGCAGCCTGTTTTGCAGCAGGAAAGACACTTGCAGTTCCCTGTGAACATGATCCTATATTTCACACGGCCTGTTCTGCTTCCCCAAAGCATAATGATTCATCAGACTTAGCCAGAAGCCTTACCAAAAAGCTCCAGTCACACACCACTTTGCCATTTACTGCTATATTTACCATGCCCTCCTTACACCAATGTTTCTCCCCTGTGCTCATCTTCCCAGCAGAGAAACCTGGCAGACCAATGCTGGGGTGCTGCAGCTTTGGCAACAGGCTTATCTAGCAGAGTCTTTCTTGCCTTCCCTACTTCAGATAAGATCAAACCCCATGTCTTCTTCTCCAGCCCCACAGGGACAACCCTTTAGTCAAAGAATGGCCATTGCTTGCTGTCAGAGCCAGCTCCCATCAAGATCAACACCAGCTTTTTGCCACCTAGTCCCTCAGTGCCAGCTGCGGTGGGAGACACTTTTTCAGAAGCAAAAGTCAACCCCTCTGAGATGCAGAGAGTCTCCTGTTATGAACTGGCATAGTTCCATTAAATTTATGCTGAGTTACACCATTTGCAACCCTATGTCTATCCTCTTGTGTACATGAATTATGAAACAGATTTTAGTTACAGTATCCCACGTTACCCCTCAAGTAATAAACCATAGAGTATTCTCAGTCTTCTTAGATGCATGTTTAGTAATACCTTATAATGTTCTTTATAGTTTTCCTACCTTCACTAATTTCATTAACTTAATGGTCAATGTCTTTATGCTTCTTGAAAAACCTCAGGTTAAAAATGCTTGTTACAGAACAACAGAACTACAAAAGAAAATCACAGTATTTGGTTAGAATACAACTGGCAAAAATGAAGAGGTTCTTGTTCATTCTTTAGTTACAGTTTTTGATCAGAGCACATAATCAAGCTCCAGATTTTGGATGCATATGAAATGTGAACCCTAATCTAAATGAAAAGTAACCTCCAGTATAATGGGATGAAACAAAAACCATACCTCCAAACACTCCTAAAATTTGGGGGTTTCTAAATCTGGATTTGAAGTTTATGGCTTGTGCCTACTCAAATAAACTTCTATTTAAAACCATATTTCAATAAACTTCTATTTTGTGGTTTGAGCCTATTTAAGTAAGCCCTTTAAAACTGAGTTCTATTTATAGGCCCCAAATTTATTTACAGTACCATTTTTTATGATTTTAGGATTAGCTATATCTTTATGTAAATAAGAATCTTTGTTCAGACAATATTTCTCCCTTCTTCATCCATGACCATAATCTACAGGATGCAGTAGAAACGGTTGCATCATGTGTTTATAATTATAAATAAATCACTTATTGGCAGTGGTTCATAATAAGAACATACAAGAAAGATGAGCATGAGAGGGTGAGATTTTAGTTCCACTTATTCCCACAATTTCTTTTTCTCTTCTTGTCTTTGACTATTGTTAAAATTTATTATCTTTTTACACAGTGTTAAAAATCATCACCCAAAATGAAATTATCATAATTCTTTTGCAAATATGCTTTCTACCAGACCATTCTTTTTAGATGCCATTCTTTATTATCTACTCTCTTCAATGTATACCTTTTCTTTTTTCTTTTTTCTGCTTTCCTCATCTCTTTCCTTTCATTTTACCCAAATCTCTGCCAGTCTTTTTCCTTATGTTAGTAGTCCTTTCCTCCTGTTTGGGACCAAAAAATGATGGTGAACTCAGGTGATCCTCAGAGATCAAAAGTGTACACAACTGTGCTAGAGTCACCTTACAGTATTAGGGCTTTTATAGCTTCCTTCTCATCTCCCCATTAGCACATGAACTATAGCTCTTTTTCAAAAGGCTCCAGGCTCTCTCTCAGGAGAGATGAGCAAAGAAATAGATGACAGTTGCCACTTCTAGGTTTTCCAAAAGCTGGCAATCAAAGTGAGAAGTCATGAATCTACAGTACTGCTGCAATATCATTTTCTGTAGACCTAAGACATAAATTGTCATATGATTCCTTTAGGCTCCCTTACCTCATATGCTATGTTTTTGTTTTAACAAAGAAAAAGGTCCATTCTTTTTTCCATTTCAGCTGAGGAGATATGACAAAAGGCAGAGTTTTCATGAACTAATTATAGGCCTTTGGAAATTACCTTTTGTGCTAGGAAAATATTTTTTTCCTACTGATGAGAAAGTAAGCAGTATGAATAAAAAGTACTATTTAAAGAAAGAGTACAGTTACATAACCTTTCCACAGAATTCAGACAATTTTTTAGCTCCACTTTGCAAGAAGAAATATGCTACTTCCACAGAATTATACACACAATAATCTATAAAAAGATTTCTATACAGAAAAAAATAATGGTTTTTTTTTTTCCTTTGGAAGAGAGTATTGCCTTATGTCAGTGCACATTCACCATTCAACAAAGCCATCACATTTTGCCATATTCTAGCAGCAGAACCTGTCTGCATACACTATTGTGTCCCTAGCTTGAAAATCAAGGAGAAATGTGTGCACATACTTAATGACAGACTCCAACCCCATAGGGTGCAGGTTCACAGTCATCATAAGCTGATATAGGGCCCCACTATCACCAAAACAGAGCTCTGGTTCAGAGGGCAGTTGCCTATGCTGAAAAACCGTGATCATTATTTCATTTTTTTTGTTGCTGATGTGGTCTAGAAGGACCATGTGAGTAGTCCTCCCAGGTCAGCATAGCACTTACCAGCACCACTGTTAAAAATTTGGTTGAAATGCAACCAAATTTGGTGGTGTTTGAAGAAGGTATGTATGCACCAAGAGGGGTTATGTAAGTTAAAGTGTAAGTTAAATTATTTCACAAGCAAGATCTACACAAGAAAACATTTACTACAAACAGTGTCTCTGCAATGTATTCTCCACTTAGGGGTAGTATCAAGAAAGCAAAGGCATGAACCAGTTCTCCGATAGGATAAGAACAGGGTTGAGGATTTTTCCGCCGCTAAAACCGTATGCAAAGGTGTTATCTATTCTTCAGTGTTTGGCCAGCATGTGAGAGAACCCCACACATAGTTTGTGAGCATAAAGGTGTGGTTCAGGTTCTCAGGTTCCCTCAGCAAACTCCAATAGCATGGGACACAGACCAAGATGTGTATGGTACCCTAAAGGCATGAATTATTCACGTCAGTCATTTCACTTGCTAACTCCTAGAACCCCTGAGTGAGCATTTCCTTTTCAAGCTGTACGTAATATGCATTGCCAAAGACCCAGTTGTTTGGATGGAGGTACCAGATTTGCATCTGTATTAGAAATATTCTTCCCCCTCTCTCTATTTCCCCCAAGGAAGTGCATCTGAGTCACTATTTCTCATTTTAATAGAAAACAGCGGGGTAATTTTTATATAAGAAAAACCAAACATGATGTGAATCATGCACAAAATCTTTTGTTTTTCCAGGAAGGGTAGAACCACAAAAAAAGCTATTAACAAAATGTGGCATACTACTTTTGGTGCCTTCCTGCCATCCACAAAAAAAAAAAAGCAGCAACAACAAATAAAAAAGTCACAAAGAAGCTCCATGTTTTATCAACTACATCACTGAGCCTCTTGGCCATCACCGTAAATCTCTTCAAATTCTTGCTTCTGTTTTGATGGAAAACATTCAGTTCTATAATAATAGTACTTAGATAACCTGTACTTGACCTGTCTTTGGATAGTGATGATTTTCCATACAAGATGTTTTACTGTGATAACACAGTGATTCAGACACTCTATCTTAAGGCAGCTGGCGTACAAGTGCTTGGCTATGGGAATTTTTTTTTCTCCACTGCTATTTGAATGTAAGCTGCGTGCTGAAGGCCTTTCATACCAGGCACATTTTCAAAGTATTCTTCCAGTTAATGCATTTCCATTAGAATTCCACTGTTTTTTATTTCAAGAACACAGCACTGCACCCATGGGAACTGAGCTTTTCAGGTGTTAAAGAGGATTTGTTATAAAGAAAGTTATTATAATAGGATTTAATGTAATTGAAAGTCAAGGTACAGTAGCCATACACTGTATCAGAGACAGCATTAAACTTGTTTTGTGAGTGAAGGAGTTTTGCTAACTAAAACCTGGGGCCACAATGAATAAACCAGGGTGGAAGACCTCCTGCCGTTGTGCTCCATTCATTAGCCAGTGCTGTCCTGACTGCTTTGCTCCCCAGAGAGGCAGGGTAAGCAGCAGAGCTGAACTCCCAGAGGCTTGTAACAGCATGAAAAAAATTTTCGGAAATAGCAGAGGCAGCTCCCACGGACTCAGCCCATCCACGCAAGTCCTCATCCTGCAGGTTGTCACCAGCTCTGGAAGAAGTGTTTCCAGCCACAACCCCAGGCAGGTGGCACAGACGGCCTGGCATTGCTGTGCAAGGCAATGCTTCTGTGCACTGTTGCACAGGACCAGTGTGAAACTAATCTGACTCTTCCACAAATTCACTGAATTCCTCTGTACCATCTACCCTGCTGGCAGTCAAAGGAGTCGTCAAAACTCTCTGGAAGAACCCTGTTCCCCTTAATTGCTTTCCTTGCATCCTTGAAATCTTGTGGATGGACAGGCTTACAGTATTTCACATCTTTAAATAACCCTTATTATCAAGTAATTGCCATTCTTCAGAATTTTCATCTTCTTTTTCCTTATCATAGCTTGCAGTCTTTACTTCTGGCTTCATTCCTGCTCTCTCTCCATTTTCCAGGGGATCTTGCTTACCTCAAACAGCATTTTGAACTTCACCATTTAATCATAATTTGTTTTCTCTTTCTTCCTGCTTTCTTTTTAGCTGCTTCTGTGAGTGTTACAGTGTCCTTAGATAACTTCTTTCTTGATTGTATGTGGGTAGTAGAAGTCACTGCTATTATCTTTTATTACACTTCTTCCCTTTTTGCTATTCTTCAACATTATGTATTCAGTAACTTCTCCAGATCAGAGGTCAGGAATTTAGACTCGCTAGTATTTGGGCACTTTTATGTCCCTAGCTGACTTGGTCAAAATGTTTCTCATTTAAAAGAGAAAAAAGTCTCTTTCAATAAAAATGTGCTTTCAAGGAAAGAAAATATATACTTTACAATGTTTTCCATGGCAAAAAGAATTGTTCCAAAAAGAAATCAGTTCAGATCAGACCAACCCAAACCAGACTGAGGCTTTAACCAAGCTATTGCTTCAGTTTTCAGTTTTCACAGGAAACCTCAAACAAAAAGCCTGACATTTTTCTTTCAAATTTCCTAGAGATAATAATTGGCATTTGGAGGTCATGATGAATGCAGGTGAGTGCATACATCTGCCCTTAAAAAAACAGTGACAGCTCTGTATTTTGGGTCTTCATGAATCTGGTTCTTCACATTGAACAAAGATGTTTAGAAAAATGAAGCATTTTCATGCACTACAGTGAGTGTAAGTTTCTCACAAGCTGTTCTTTCCCAACTGACGTAGAATATATGCTCAATTTTGAGTCAACCACAAATCAAACAACTTGGGGTTTGCTGCATGTATGCATATATGAACCAGCATCATAATCATCATTACACCCCATTCCTTTGATTGTTGCCATCCCTGAAACACAGGCCCTTCGGTGGTGTTGCATGGCAACAATTGCAACAGCATGAGCAGCAACCAGACAGGTCCAGTTTTAAGCAACATGTTCCTGTATGGTTTGCTTTTCATGCCTCTCCCCTTCCACAGCTCAAAAACTGCATGAGTGTAAAGAAAGGATGTTCTGCTGTGAGCAGGCATCAACCAAGGAAAGTAGGTTCTTGTTCCAGAAAGGAATCAACTGATGTACCATCACTTGAGGAGGTGAAGGGGGTTGGGTCAGAGGAGAGAGGGGTGGCTGTTTATTTTCAAGGCTTCCTTGCTTCTTGTCTTGCAATTCCAGTTTAACATTCTCCTAGATGCAGCATGAAACCAGAAATCCCAGGTTCACCATTCCCATCCTTCTCTTAGTCTGATTACATACTGGGCAGCATCTGCAACTCCACACCATCTCTTTTATTCCATTTCCCAAATGTGCAGTGGCCATGTCCTCCTAGCATTCTTCATACACAGAAGAGAGAAGAGAGAAAGATGTTTGCACTATTATTTCCCTTATTTCTGCCACTTCTTCTGCCCTCTCTTTTTTGAGACAGGATTTGTATTCTTTCGTTCTTCTGAGGAAGAAAGAAAAAAAAAGAACAATTGAAAAAGTTCACGACCAAAAAGAGTGAAATGTCACCAATAATTAGTTAAGAACACCAACCTGAGGAACCAGTTTAGAGCACACATAGATGCACGCATGCACAAAACAATTAGTGTTTCAAGCTTAAAATTCAGGACCTTTGATGAAAATGTGCAGTGGTGAGAGGGTCAATTTCTGATGATGTTCTTGAAGGGCAGAAAGAGATAATAACTTTGATGCCGGCTCTTTGTTTAAATGACTATTGTTTGTAGTTAGCTGCTATTTAATCTCCACTACAGAGAGGAACCACTACACAGCTAAACTCTCTTCTAATGAGATCATTATTTTCTTACCACTCTTCGGAATGAATGTCATTTTACATAGCAAAACTACAGAGGCAGCGTTTTAGAACACTGCTACCTTTTATCTAACCAACATAAGAGGCACTTGAGAAAAGGACAAGGAGGGTCAAGAAGAAAATGTAAGCAGCAGAGCTTCTTTGCCTGGCAGGCAAGGGAAGGACAAAGGAAGAGGTCCACGATAACAAGACTGACCGTCATTATCAGTGGAGAGGAGTCCAAGCTGCAAAGTTTCATAAACACTTACAGCACGTCTGGCCCAGTATATTAAAGGGATTTGCCTGGATTTAATACCAACCTTCAGGGTTTAGTCACATTATTAATTACTGCTAAATATTGTTTAAGACTTTGACATTTGCCAATTATTATCTGGTCTGGAGAGATACCAGCAAGCTTAGCAGTGTCAGAAGCCTCTCTGCTTTTGCGTACTGCCCCTTTAAAGAGCGAAGTCTCTCCCTCCCAGACAAAGGGGACATGCATGCGTTATGTGCCATTTTGCATTTCATTTTAGCTGCAGACTGAGGGATGAGAGCCGGTGCATTCTGCTGCAGCGGTTCCAAACCCTCCTGCCCGCCCTGCCCCTGGGCCAGATGTTGCCTGCCTTCCCCTGGCGCTCCGGCAGCACAACCCAAACACATACCCGTGCCTCAGCCGCTGCAGCCCACAGCTCAAATAAAAGGCAGCTCTGCACTAACACCCCGGATCGCTGTTCCGGGCATGGGATCTTCGAGGCAGGGAGGGAGGGAGAGAGAGAAAGAGGGAGGGTGCGCACTGTTGGAGGCAGTCACGTTTTAAATTGCTCTAAGTCGCTGCTTTGGTGCCTGCCACTCGGATCAGTCAAGCAGGACATTCATATTCATGGGGCTGACATTCTACCTGTGCCCCTCTGCCTTGTTAATAAATGAATGGAGGATTCTGAACAGGAATTTGCAGACCAAGTAGCAGCCTAGAGCCAGCTAATCAGAAAAAGTAGTCCCAGAGAGCAGGTAGAATTTATACTGCCAGCCTTGAGCATTCAGAATCATGAAAACTGGCCCAAGGAATCATGAGGGCTACTTAAAAATCATGTGATTTTAATAAACAATTCGCATGGGAATGCTTTTATTTGCTTTTGGATTTTACAGATTCCCAGGATCATGTTTATAAACTTTTAGCCAGAATTTAAGGCCCTGAAGGCTCTTGTTAAAAAGGGAAAGAAATATCTGCATCCCCGCCTCCCCCCCGCCA
>VYZT01051899.1:286-31273 GCA_013400735.1 Pomatostomus ruficeps | reverse complement strand
TCAATCCCAGGAACGAGACACATGGCAACAAAAGATGTGATCAGAAATCCTACCACTTGTCAGATTTTTAAAGCCACCAGAGCAAACAATCATTCAACCTCTTTCTCCCCCTCTCTTCCTCTCCCTATATTCCTCTTTAAAAGCATGGAAAACATGGAAGTTTTTGCATTTGTTCCTTCTGTTGTTTCATTTGTTCACCCTGTGTTTCTCTAAATCTGAAATAAGTAATCTCTTCTGCCCTTTGTTTATGGGAAAGCATGTTCGAGAAGCAAAAGAATCAATGCTCCACTCATCAAATGGAGGAGTGTTCGGCATTCATAACATGAATGGATGAAAATAAATGCCTCTGGCTGCAGTTTTCGCTCTGCTGTTCCACACTCCGGCTCCACCAGGCCTGAATCCGAGCGGTGGAGTGGGGAAAGGGGCCTCTTTGGAGTTTTCAGTGTAACGGTCAGAGCATTCAGGCATGTGCAGACATGCCAGTCCTGGCCTCTGCTTTTTGTTTTTGTTTGTTGTTTGTTTTAACAGCTGCTAATAATTATATTATCCTGCTACAGAAGTACTTCTGGGAAATGGGGATCTTTGAAAGCACCGAAGTGATTAGGAGGAAGATGTCGCTTCCCTCCCCCCACTCCCCTTCACCATGTTACTGTTCAGATACAAACAGCATTCCTGCCTCATTCCCCTCTGAAGTTAAAAAGACTTAAATTCTTTACAAGGAAGGTCATCCTTTCATAGCCAAAACCCTGTTTGCTTTTGCCTTTCCACTTGCTTTCAAATGAAACAAAAAACAACCCTGAGAGTGCGCACCAGCCCACTTCACCAACTCAGAAATTAAGCATAGCAGGGTGGGGGGCCGGGGGGGCGAGGGAGGGAAAAAAGACTGTGTTCCAGTGTATTGATGTGTGTGTGTGTGTTCTCAGCAGAGTGCACTTCCCAGCAGCTCTTCCACAAATGCTGTGCAGAGTGTTCCCAACGTGACCCAATGGTGAGTTAGCAAGCTCTGGGCACTCGGGCAGCAGTCACACAGTGTTCAGGACCTCGGTGTGCTCACTCAAAGGAACACTGTCAACTGCCCTTAATAGTGTTAAATATAATTTATCGATTCTCCATTGTTTGTAATAATAACCTCCCTGAAGCTTGAGAATAATGTTTTCTTTTCCCCTGCAGATTTTGTCCTGTCAAACATTTATTTTTTTCGTGGTGTTGCTAATAGACCTTGAAATTAACATCGCATTTATGTTTAGGATCTATACCACGATTTTTGGTGCTGGTGCACCGCACTCATCCATCAGCAAAGCAAAATAGGAGAAGGAAGATGCATCTGAGCCCCTTACCACCCTGGGAAAAAATGGGTCAAATTCTGCCCTCAGACGTAGGCACAGAACTCTCACTAAGGTCGGGGGGGAGGCTGGCTGCATATGTGTTACTGTGGCAGAATTTGACTTGATGCTTAGTTGCCAACTGGTGAAGCTAGAGGGGGCATAAAATGTTGGGGGGTGTTCTAATATGTTCCATTTAAACATTAGCTATTGGGGATTTTGTTATCATTCTGTGAGATCAGGTATGTTTAACATGAAGAAAAGTATCTCTAATTATCTATGAAATTAAAATAAACCTTAAAGTGGATTAAACTGGGGTCTAAACCAAGCGACAGTATCCCTTTGAACAGTCACCTAAGAAAAATTACCAAGCTCCAAGTAAAATTGGAAGACTGGGTTTGTCAGACTTGCTTGTATTTAACAATGTCAGTTGTTCCACTTTACATTAGCAATTGGCATTACAAGAATTTATAATTTATTTTTAAATTTTTTCCCCACTTTAACAAAACTTCAATAAAAGTTATGCTGCTATTAAAAGTACATTGTGTGAGAACCTCTGTAAAACAAAGTTTCAGGGTCCCATTAGCAAGCAGGAATCAGGAAATATATTTAAAGATCCCCTTGTTATACCTGCTAGCATCTCTTTCTTTCCCATGGAAAATGAGAAATGAGCTGGAATGTAAATAGGGGGGAGGAGGAGAATAAGAAACGCACCAGAGTGCATTTGGGATAGCCAAATCCTATGGCTTCGCGCAAAGCCTCTGACTCCTCACGAGGGGGTTTCCATCACTTGTAGAGAGCTGATGATGCATGGAAGGCTGACGCTGCAAAACAGCCGGCACAGGGGGAAGGGAGCAGGGTGAAACAGTAGTATATGTAGCTTTTCACCTTTCGGTCTCTCTTCAATCCACTCTCTGCACATGTTATGAAATTACTCAGTGCAACACAACCTGATGAAATAATCACACTTGCAAAACCTGTGTGTATCTAGAAATTGCCAGAAATTCATGTTTATGTAGGGCTCCCATACAGGAAATAAAAGCTGGGTGATTTATGGCATTTTATTGCACTTCTTGGCCATTGCTAATATTTTCCTCACTGAGAAATGGCAAAAGCTGCAATTTGGATTTTTATTGTGCAGTTCACCAGCCTTCGCCCTAGCCCCTTCCCACTTTTTCCTTTCCTGGGTGAACTTGCTTTGAATTTAGGAGATGAAAGTTTATGGAGGCAGATGAGTGTCAAGGGGACTGAATCCAAACACGGAGCCAATGAGCATGTTGCCAGATTTTATCTACCCTCACTGAAAATACAGTATCCAGAAAAAGATGAGTGATTATAAAGGAGAGTGACTTAGCCTCTAACTTACACAAAAATTCTTGGATGGGTTTCTGGTTTTCTTTTTTAAACAAACAAAACAATGTTTCCTGGTTGGCAGTTCCCAAAGTCTTTCCCTTTTTTTCCCATTTTTTGGCACATTGCTGAAAGGTCATGCTGATGTATTTCCAAAACATGCTCATTGAGTACAGCTTTGCAAAAAATAAGAGCCCCTTTCTTTAAAGCCTGATCCTCCTCTCATTTAAGGCAGGAGACAATATTTCAGCTGTTTGCTGGGATACAGAAGTAGAGCCTAATGAGTGAGTCAGATTCTCTGTAGGATTAAATATAGACTGAGTAGCACCAGCTAACTCCTAAAGCTGCTGACACCATTATACAATCCTGTTTACCATTGTTTGTGTCTGCCAGACTATAATGGTTCAGGCTAACAATGCTCGTGATACTTTTCAGCCTCAAGTAAAGGTTTCTGACAATGAGGCAAGGGCTAAATCAGCTGTTTCTCATGTTGAAATACTCTGGTGATGATTCCTTCAAAAGCCCTTGTTCCCCATGCACTTGGGGGAAGGAACTTAAAACCCACTGTGCTTTATTTCTGGGATGAACCCTATTCCAGCAAGATGTTGCCAGATGAAAGTCCTTTCGAAGACTGCACTGTCCATATGCTCAGTGGGCTGCGATTTTAAACTGTTGAGTTTGTTTAAGCACCATGCATTAGAATGCATACAGACAGGGCTGCTTAAAGGTGCACAAGTGTGCTCTGCCTGCTGCTTCCAAACATTTGAGTTTGTTTGCAGGAATACTGTCTTGTAATGTTGTGCACATGTACGTAGGTGCATGTGTGTGTGTGTGGCTGTCGTTTATTTGGCTTAGGCAAGCAGGCAGGAGGATTGGTAAATGGACAAAGAGCTTAACTAGAACTCAAGGAACTTACGCTCTGTTCTTGGCACAGCATCAGGTTTCCTGCGTGACCTTGTATAAGTCACTTATTCTACCGTGCGCCTCCGTCGTCCTTGCCTGTAAGAACTTTCCTTCCTTCCAGTACTGCTGTATAGTTAAAATCCATTAATGAACCATGCAAGAATTGGCCAGGGGGACAGAAAGGAGGGGTGGGTGTTAAAGGAAAACTTTCTTGATACTTGACTTGAAGGATCTCACTCCTTCCAGGTAACTTTAGCTGAAGAATAAATAACATTATCAGTATCCACTGTTGTGTTGTAGTAGTGCTCAGAGGCAATACTCGTAAATTTGGAATCTGTTGTGCTGGGTCATGTGTAAGCAAAGGACCAAAGCATGATGTATTTAGCCTCAAAGTTATCATCAGAAGGATTTTCATAATCAAAGTCAGCATTGCAGATCTTTGTGACAAGCATTTGTTTTTCTAGAATTTTCTTATTTAAGGGAACAGAGTGTGAACTCACTGAACTCACAAACACTGAAAGTTTCAAGTACTGCTCTGATACAAAGCCTGCTGCTCTCTCCTTTAGTTGTTTTCAGTAAGGAATGAAATCCTGCTGGCTTCTGGATGGGGCCTTTGTCTAAGGAGTTAAAGCAAACACCAGTGTGCTGCCTTTAAACTCCACTCCTGATCTCAGTGAGTTTGCAGAGGCCTGAGAGGCTTTGAAAAGAAAGACAGGTTTTTTGTCACCTTTGACACGCAAACATCCCGGCAAGTTACCTTGTTGTTTATTTCCACCACTGTACAACCCCGAACACGCTGCTTTCAGGGTGCTTACCTTCCACAGCATGACCTTTCAAGCAAATATATCCCTTCAAACTTTGGAATTCAGCGAGGTAGAATTAAAATCATTGACCTTCCATTCTCCTTTCCTCTTAGTCCACCTCCCTTTCATATGCTTTCCCTTTAATAACCAAGAAGCACATCTGCAGTTTCTGCTGTAAACACTGCAAAAAGCATTAAGGTTTTTAAGGTAACCTTGGCAAAATCCAAATCAGAAAACATACTGCAGTGATTCACATTTAACCTCCAAGTTATTTCACAGCATAGCTGACAGCTTGCATTCTTCAGAACTTCATATTGTTTGCTTTTTTTCTTTCCCTTTCTCTCTCTGTAAGCAACAGGACAAAGAAAAAAACAAACCCTAAAAAAAGCATAGGAATTTTTTTCTGCATTAGGGGCCTGATATGTAAAATGCACATGAAGAACAAGTTCCATTTCTGGTCACTGAACTAAAAAGAGACACATTTCTTGCAAGATTAGAATAACTGTCGAATCAACAACAAAAAAAGCCTGGGTTCCTTTAGAAAAAGTTGTGTAGTATATTACTTGCTGATTTAGATCGTCAGCTTCCTCCCTTCTAGTCAGGGCCACTCAGCCAAGAAAAACCTTCTCTGTTCAAGTCATCAAGGTACTGTCATCATATCTTAATCCTGCTAGTGCCATCACCTTGGATCATCCTGCAGAGAAGAAGGGACACAAAATCAGTTTGGGGAGCTGGGCAGGCGAGGTGCTCCACAGCAGCACAGAGGCACTCATTCAGGATGGAATGCATCTGCTCAGGCTCACTGAGAGAGCAAAAGAAAGAGAAAGATGCTGCAAAGGCAAGAGGTGGGGTTCTGTTTTTCTCAGAAACGTGCTGCACTGTAGGACTCTGCCTTTTATTTTTGGCACAAATTGCTGTAGCAAATTATATAGCTTATCAGATGTGGTTTGTTAGGCTCAGTAAAGAAACCACTGCAAGGGCTTGTTTTCCTTGTTGTCTGCACCCGATTATGAGATCGGCAGAAATCAGATTCCTGATGTTGCACAGGAACAAGGTTGAGACTCCATGGGCCTTGTTTTTCCTGTAACCAAATTAAGCGTGATTGGGTTACAAACCAATTCAGCTCAGTTGGGTTGACTCCCTCTCTGACTTGACACAAAAAGTAGTCTGCCTGTTCACCTCAGTGCTCAGGGATTTCCTGGTGGATAGGAAGCTACATGCTAATTTCAATCATTGCACAAGCTCACACAGCTCCTCTTCAAACAGCTGAGAGGGAGTGATGTGCCCTCGCTCCAGAGTTACATTTGGTCACTTAACTGTGAGAACCCACAGACCACAGGATCAGATCCTGCAAGCCCCTGTTTTCTTCTAAAGAGCCCAGGCCAGCCCTAAAGGATGTAAACATGAATTGCAGGAGGTGCAGAAGGGATTTCAGAGTACATTAATAAACAGGGTTTAGTTACAGGAACTAGGGAGCAAATACACATTTTATTCAGTTCTCCCAACTACTGGAAAAATAACCTTAAAGGGGTGGGCAGCGACGAGATTAACACCGCCACTTAAATCCCCTTGCATCTAGAGCCACATGTAATACCTGTCCCACACCACTTACACACTGTCACCACTGAAACCTGTTTGTCCCCATGCCGGTGGTCCCTGATGAGCCGATCTACTCAACAGTGAATGGCTGGTGCCAAAAAGGTAGAAAGGAACAAGAGGGAGAAGATAGGCCAAATAAAAATTCTTCAGCCATCCATCTGTTTTTAGGGGAAGAGAGAAAATATTTCATTTTCTACCTGTAAAGAAAAATAGATTCATGTCACATCCTTCCTTGATTATCCCCAGCATTATGCAATTCAATTGATTTGCTGTCTTGATTAGACAAGCAGAATAGAATTTTAATTGTGAGGCTCTGGAAGGCAAAATGGAGAGATTTGTATGAAAAAACTGGGAGGCAGCAACATTATTGGAAGGCTGAGCTTTTTCTAGTCAGTCTTTCTGCTTCATTCGACCATCTGCCTTTACTTGTGCTCTGCTGCTTGGGGTTGAGAAGTTGCTGGCTTTAAAGATGAGCCGCAAAGCTTAACCAGATAAATAAATGTGTGCAAGATCTCTCCCTACTAGAAGAACAGCCTTCAGCATTCCAGCTACATATGCTGACAAAAAGAATGTTTTAATTTTAGCATTGTTTTTACTGTTTATCAAACAGAAATTATGCATGTAGTTGCTTGCACAAGTCACAGTTAAAAGACAGTCCCTTTCATAAAGGCCTGAGAAATGCAGAGTAACAAAACTATTTTACTGGGGGGCAAACAAAGAAATTTTTTTTTAGATGTACGCTTATAGGTATATTGGTAGGAAAGGGAGTTGGCTGGCCTAGGCTAGTGTTTGCAGGTCAGGGAGAGGGTAGGAGTGTCTGAGTCAGAAGCTAATGCTAATTTAAGGAATCTGGGGCTTTGTTCATGTCAGAAATCAGAGCTGCACTCAGTCCAGGACCAGGTGAAAGCAAATGTGGAGTTTCTGATACCTTAATTCTAAATCACTGATGAAATGTACCAGTCATATTTACTGGCTAGTCAGGTGGCCAGTAAAGCTAGAAATTTGGGTAAAAAAACCAGTTTGAGTGGTATGTGGTAGTCTCCACTACAGGGATTCAACTCATTTTGGGACATTATTTGTAAACAGTGATTTTCAGAGGTATAATTTTCTCCCTGTCTTCTTAGTCATAAAAAAACTGGAGACAGAATACATCAGTTCAACAAGTTCATATATGGATTGTCCAGAACTCAAATACACAAATTCTAGCCCAAATAATCCCTACTGAGTTCTGTAGGATACCTGATTTAACTCACTATGAGCAGGTTCTTAACAGTTCAGTGACGTGCTTTCTCTCCTTGAAAAATATTTAAAAGCTTGTTGGGTTTATTCCAACAGAAAAAACTATTTCAACCATAAACAGTTTCAAAGGGCTGGGAATAGGTTCCCTGCCCAGATCTAACCTTCTCCATGGGTGAAATAAATATGAAAATTCCTTGAAATACACTGTTGCTACCAGACAAGCAATTTATATTACTGGATTGGAGTGTCAGTATTTTGTTCTTGCTTATAAAAGGGCCCTAGAGGTCCTAGTGTCCAGTTAGTCTAAACATCTGAAAACTCTGGAAGTTTAAAGTTTCTGATCTGACAATTATGCTGGAACTCTCCTAAGACTATTCAATATATGAAGATTCAGGAATTTCTACCTTCTTGACAGAAATATTTGCACACAACACCTTGTTACCTTTCTTTGCTGTGGTCCTGGCAGTACAGCTGAGACTGCTTGGCACTCAAGCACTGTCCAGTGACACCCTTGTTTCAGCTACCATTTCAGCCCACTTCTGCAGTGACCTCTGGGGAAAGGCTTGCCTGGTTTTTACAAAAACTCTGCTTGGTGCCATTTCTGCATCTGCACAGGAGCTGCAGCCTCTAACTATAATGTCATTCTTTCTACACCATTTTTCACTTTTGTAGGTTTGCAACTCTGCAGACTCTTGCAAGGGGTGAAAAACCTGCGCCATCACCTACTGAAGGGTATTTTAGGTGGAAACAGGAACAAGTTTGGGTTTTTTACAGAGGTCTGCTTATCCATCACATTTAACTTGCAATGTTTTTCCTTGTCTCAAGGAATAAAATGTCCATTCAAGGACTGTGCTCATACTTCACACAGAGTTTTCTTACTGCTTGAAGGAGTGTTACAGTAAGAAGGGAGAAAGCAAACTTATAGCAAAAAAAGTAAAGAAGTAGCTATAGAAATGAAACTACACCACCATTAAACATTGCCAGAACACTTGTAAATCTCATTTTAAGGCAGGCATAACAGACAATTAGGGACTGACTCAAGGAAATACTTAAGATGTGCCCTTATACAGCAAAGCGCTTAAGTATCAGATTATATTCAGTCTTGTCTTTTACCTCAGCATTCATTTATACACTTTGCTAAGCCTGATTCTGAACAAGAAAAGCTTGTCTGAATTTAAGACATTTTACTGAGAAGATCAAGATAATATTTCAACTGATTAACCAGAGTTAAGGGCGTCTCCTTCTCAGAGATATGAAGGACATGCTGATACAACTGAATTCAACAAAAACTGCAAATTCTTGCTGCCATCTCTGGAAAATGGTACCTTTTCTTAAAGATCTCAAATGGAGCTTTCATGCCTGATGTCAGGCACTTGCACATGAAAATGTTGTTATTGCTGTGTTAAAGCCTAATCAGTTGCTATTACTGCAAGGGTTAAGCAAGCGAGTTTGGAATTTGAACCTGCACAAACAAAATCCCAATGCACAGAGCAATGGGCCATCTACAGCACCAAAGAAAATGCATGGTCCAGCTGTTCCACGGCCTCTCCTTTCTGTGCCTCACAGAATCAGTACTGCTGTGCTTAATGATAACACATTTATCAAACTACACAGAAGTACGTGTTAATTTTAAAGTTTATCAAGTGTAAAAGAGAGAGTAAAGGAGAAAAGCATTGCTGCAACCTTCCGTTTATGGACTTTCCGAATTTTTATTCTAAACACAAATCTAACATCATTCGTGGAAATACCAGCTCAGCACTGTTGAACAGCAGTCTGTTTCTTTATATTTATTTTTCCCCCTCATATTTTCTTCCATTAAAGTTTTGCAATGTACACAAACAAACTGCAATGAGGAAAAAAAAAGACAAAAATGGAACGCATAAAAAGGCAGGCAACAGAAACGACCTTTGCCACTCCTTTGACAATATTTTGCACATTTCTCTGCTAGTGGCTAAGGTTGTTTTTTTTTTACACTTTCAGGCAACCATAGATGATAACATGAATAAAATTGTACGGTGTCTCATGAATTTAACAGAAACATTTTAGAGGCAATAATTGCTCTTTCTGGAGTGTACTTTAATTTAGAGATGGAATTCTTCCTGTGATTTATGTAGCAGTATATTTTATACCATGTAAGATATGCTTTTAAAACTGCCTCCTCACATACACACCTATTTGAAATGTTTGCCTTCATGCCCACACTCACACAAACATAAATACACAAATCCATAGGCATAATGCACATACATAATAGGTGGCTAAATCCATGTATGAAGGCAGGTGTTTGTGTTTGCAGAAATACAGAAATTTCAAATTATTATATCTCTAATTAGATCATATTTTTGGTATAACGCAGAGCCACAATAAATTTTAAGCAGAAGATGACAGTCTAAGGGAAAACATGCGAAACACTTGTGACTGGCCTTCAATGCTTTCCAGGAGGAGAGGTCAGGGGCAAATTTTGGGTCTTTTTGGAATCACCACAAACTTCTGATTAGCAAAAATAATCAGATGCTGATTGCTTTGTGGTTTCTCTTCCTTTCAATACATGCCCAAGCAGAAGACATTCTGTGTAATGAAATGCTAAGGAGACAGAAACATGGCATCTACTTGTCTTCGAGGCTGTCTTCATCTGCCACAAAGGTAGCAGCCCATTGTGTTAGTTACAGTACAGACTGCAACAAACAGGTTTATGCAGCTGATGGACCCATTCTTTCCATCTGCCAAAACACTTTCTATGCCTGCTATGCATGGTGCAGAGAGCAGTGTGTTTACTGCTGCCCTCCACCAAAGTAACCATGTGAACATGCTAATGCCAGTGACCCAGTCACACTCTGCTGTGGCTGGCTTAATAACCTGGGGACTCGAAGCCAGGAACTTTATTCCTTTTTTCTTTCACTTGCTGATTTTCCCTTTTTCCTATCCCACAAATTTAACCAAGATTTCACAAATTTTCCCACTCTGCAGCAAAAGGAAACCAGCCTTGTGTAAATTTTTCCACACACAAGTGAGGCTGGCCCATTGCACCCTGGCTTTCAGATGGGGCAGTCAGCCAGGACATAATACTTGGTGTATCCAAGTCCCTGGATGGCCATTTCCCCAGCTGCTAAATTACAGCCAGAAGATTCAGGCCTAAAGGACACCATTTGTAGTCCCTGAAACTGGAGAACAGCAACACCAGATTGTGATTTTCCCTGGAGCAGCCTTAGGACCCTGGCATCTCACATCCCTTATAAGCTGGTTGACTACTGGGCTAATGATCTAGCTTGAAACCTTTCCTCCACTGCAAAGATATTTAATTAGTAACAAGAGGTGGAGTAGCTGGAATGGGGGGCAGAAGACAAAGAGCAGCAGAGTAGCCCAGTACTTCAGACACACTCCTTACTTCATTTTCAGGAAGACAGAGAAGTAAACTCCTATCTGCTGTTATGTAAGTGAGCTATAGAGACAGCTTTCTTTAACCTAAGATCCAATGCTGTTAGCCTTTTTCACATTCACTATTCTTTCAAAAAATATTCCCATTTAAGTTGGGTACCTGTAGAAGAAGTAACTGTTTAGCATGAGAATGATGGGCCAAGGCCCCCTACAACCTAGGCATAAAGGGCTGAGGCTTTTTCATTTCTTTTTTCTCCTCCATGTGTCCTTCTGTGAGTCCCTCCCTGGAAATGGAAATGGTGTATTGTAATGCAGATTTCCTGCAGAATCTCACAGATCACTCTCTGCAGGGATTTCACTCTTCAGCTGAAATACTTTTCAGCCATGGTATTCATTTATTCAACAGCTTTATTTTTAAACATGGAATACTATAATTGTGCATTACTAATTCCTTTAAAAAGCATGATAGTGTTTATTTTTTGATTGAGGCTTGAGGGCTCAAGATCATTTAGCTGAGTTTTGTTGGTGTCTTTTTTATTCCATTATTTATGAATTTAAAATACACTATGAATGGATTAAAAGTAAAGTAAAAGACCTCAAACCCCACAAGTCTTGTTTTCCTTGCTTCAGTCCCAGCACCCAGTCTGTTTTCTCTTTCATGCTTTCCGCAGAGAACCATTTTGTTTAATGTAATCACTGACTGATTGACTCTTGCCTCTGTTTTCACTTTGCTCCTCTTTTTGGAGGCCACATAAACAGCAAAGGTTTCATTTAACTTCTCATTAGAGACCACAGTTTGGCACCAAAGTACTCAAGAGTCCAGAGTCAGGCAGAGAAACCCCATCCACCTCAGCCCAGAGCTGAGGTGTAAGACTTCAACTGGGAAGTGGGAAAGCCCTTGGTCCTGCCCTGAATTCACCCCTGGGAGTAGCTCTGGTCTTGAAGATCTGGTGCCAAAGTGACCAGTAGGTGGGCCATCTTCAGCAGTGCCTTGGCATCTCCCTCACAGTGGTTTCAAAAAAGTCAGATAAGTCAAAAGAGCAGAGGTACAGAGGAAAGATTTTCTGGGCAGACATCTAAGCTTTTGTTGTGCAGCTGCTTCAGAGAGATTAATCCAGTTTTTGTGGAGAAAGGGGAAAACTGACCCAGAGAAAACAAGATCCCTGTGGAGGAGGGAGGGGGGAAGGGTGGTATTCACTAGCTTCCCTCACCACTACGAACAAACATTTGGTCTGAGCCTACTCCTAATCTCACAGAATCACAGAATTGTTGGGTTGGAAGGGACCTCTGGAGATCCTCTCCCATACATGCTGTATGCCTTACCTGTGGTAACACTTCATCATTGGGGGAATAGATTTGTTGTGGGCCTGTTCTTACTGTGGTAATCCATAGTGGAGCCTAGAGAAATCAGTGCTATCTTCACAGTTCAAGCTTGCTGGCAGTACCAGACAGGATGGCTCAGGGGATATAAAGAAAATAAGGCCTGAATTACACTATTTGGATGAGATATTAATTCTTTTTTCAAAAAAATCAGGAAGGTTTGTCCTTGTAATGATGACTACAGCACACAAAATCTGCAGTCTGGCTTACGGAAAAATCCTGAAGCATTAAAGTGATGTTCAAGAAGTTGTTTGCACCTTACTGTATAGAGCAAAGTTTGAGACCTGTGGACATTAATAGGTCTCAAACATGCTTAACTAGGAAAGACTTCATCCCACTGAAAGCAAAGCATGGGATTAGGAATTTTGCTGAATCTAAGCCTCCAAAAAACCTGAGTTATATCGTTGGTCTGGACATAATGACCACAGGTATGTTTTTATATCTCCAAAGTTAAAAATATCACAAATTGAAAATGACTATTTAGACTTTGGTTAAGGAACCCTTAACAGAAATATTTGCTATGGGCAAATAACAGTTATCTTTATACACTGATCTCTGCCTTAATTTATCTTTATACACTGAGCTCTACCTTAAAATGTACATGGGTAGTTTCCACTGATGCATGTAAACATAAATTATTTAATAAAGAATAATTGATTTAGAATTGTAAAAATCAGCAGCCTTGCAGAGAAAAGGGACAGCAGCAGACAGATACATTTTAAGTACTAATGACTCTGCCTTACGAGAGTAGCTTTACCCAGTGTATAATGCATGAGTGGTAAAATAGGTCAAACCCTGGAAGCATCCACATCTTTGAAATCGTTATGAATACAATGGTTTTACTGCATCAACAATTGCATAAGAGCTCCAAAGCAATGGTGCATGTGGAATGCAAAACATAATGAAAATCCTTGCTCTTGTGTTGCAGATTAGAGAGCTACTACAGATTTTGGATCCTTTCCCAATTTTAATACAGTTACTTTTCTGTGGCCAGTGCTTCTATGTTTTCATTTTTGTGTGTGATAGGAATTTTCTCCTTTGTTCTTTTTGTACAGTTCATTAGATTTCAGCTGTTTGTGGTACACAAAATTTGGCATATTAGCAGTCATAGTAAATTTTACTCAAAGAAAATTTTGGCCATCCCGTTTGTATTCTACTAGAGCTCACAGAGACGGGGGAGGGCTTCATCCCATGACATCCCATCCCCTACAAACCAGGGAAGCTAGTTCACTGCCTACCTACCACTGCAGCTAAAGTTATGTCAGTGCCAATGAAAAGGCTTTGTTACTTAACAGGCAAATAATAGAGAGCCTTTGTGCAGGGATAATTACAGTCGTTTGGATATTCCTGGATTAACTCTTGGGATGAACATTCATCTCGGGAAATCACTAATAAATATACATTAGCACCATGTCTCCCTCTATTTTATACTCCAGTCATCTTGGTCATACTACTCGCAGGTTTATCTGGGGCTGATTATGAAGTATGGGCTTCGATGCCCTTTGCCTATCCTTGCTGCATGGCTGTAACGTAACAATCAGATCTTCCTGTATTTCACGTCCATCAATCTGTCTTCTGAAAAATGCAGCAACAAGGTTGCATAGCTTGCTGACTGCTGGGAAGAGTAACTGGCAAATATTTGCACAGTATTTCACAGGACCTGACTCATTGCCGCATTACTTCCGTTTTTACATAAGTATTAACCATTAAAAGTCGTGTCACTATCATCTGAAAAAAAACAACAGGAGCAAGCCCATAAAGGACCATGTGCAATTGATGCTCTCCTTGCACTATTTCTTATCTGGTTTTTTTGCTGAGTTACCATTTGTTTGAGCTAGCTCACCATACAAGTCTATGTGGGGTTTCTGACAACAAGGGAAGGGATAACTACTGATCACAAAGATGTGCTGCACGTCATGCATTCATAATTTATGTTTGTGGAAATCAACAAAAGCCCAACCCTTAGGTGTATATGCAGCCCTTTATTTCATAGGGTGACCCATAGATACAGGCAGTGACAGTACTGTTACCCTGGACTTGAGATCTAACTGAAGGGTTCTTGATGAAAATTAGGAGGCACAAGGTCCAAATATTTATCTTATACTTATATGCAGCATTATTTAAAGTAAATTAGGCTACCTGAGAGCCGTTTTTAGTCAGAGGGGTACAAAATAGCCCTCTTTGAAGGAAATGTAAGACACAAAAGTTTAGAGAGGGAAATGAAAAGTGGAGAACTACTGCTATTATGGAATAAGAGTGCTGCAAAATTGCAATGAAAATTGGAAGTCCATAATTTTATTGCCAAACTTGGTTTTGCCTACAATAATAGTCATGAACAGTAGAGATGGAAAAAAAGACCCATTAGGTCATTTTTCCTGTCTTCTTGTTAATTAAGAGTGCCTCCTTGCAAGGATTTTGACTGTTTTGTTCATTTTAAAAATAACTAAAGCAATGAGGGTTCAACTCATTCCCTTGGGAGACTATTCAGCAGACTAACAGACCTCACTGCTATGAAATTTTTCCTCATTATCAGCATGGATTTTTCTTTGTTCACTTTCATCCCCTTATTTCTAGTTATACTTGGTTGGACTGCTTCAGTATTACATCAAATTCCATGATTTCATTTCACATACATGTTTCTTTCCCAGGGCAGATACTAGGCTAAATCTGAGCTCCAGTGAAGAAACAGGATGTAAACTCAGAGTAGCAATTGGCTATAATAGGTCCTATTTTTACTACATACTGAGCACACAAAGAGAATTGCCTTTAAATTCTGAATGGGAAATCTGAAAATAAATTTTTTTCCTTCAGAGATTCTTTTTTTTCCCCCCCAAGTATATGGCTGCCGGCTTCTCAAATCCCACTTAAGCACTTAAAAAGCAGCTTACAGACACCACATTCTTCCCTCCAAGAAAATGGAACTGGCATGCTGGAGCTGCAAATCACATACTAGTTCACATTTAAAGGGAAGGAATGTCCTTTATTTACTACAGGACCAGCACCAGACATATCTTTGCTCAAACAGTTAGCTAAGGGTGAATGTGTTCTCTGCAAAAGGTCACAACAAGGTATGTACCACTTAAGTCTTAATTATGCTTTATTTATACCTCCCTCTGAAACTTTCCCTAATTGGGAGATTCTGGGAATTTTTCTCCATTTAGCTATATTTTGGATATTTCACTCTCTCTGGGAGAAGGCATTTGTAGAAGAGTAAATTAAATATTATCGACAATGATGTGAAGTAGACAGTGTAGCAAGAGAAAACTGTGTAGGCACTTAAATAATATTGCTAACTAATATTTTGCATGTTGCCCCTCTTTATTTTCACCCATTCTCAGGTATCTAACACCTTTAACATTCAATCACCTGTAAAGAAAATTAAAGCTTTATTGAAAAATGTTTTTCTTTTTCCTCAGGAAACAATGAGGAAAACACATGAATAAAAATACAAGTTTTCCAACCAGTGTTAAGCAGGGAGAATGTGCAAACAAACTGCCAAGCAAACAAATGAATAAACACATTTCAGAAGCTTAATTAACTTTAAATTGAATTAATGAAATTATAAAGATGTTTCCTGCTGTTTCTCTGAGAGATTTATCCTTTTCTTTGAAACACATTCTCCATAAAAAGATATTGGTCTCACCATGTCACCTTCTTTCAAGCTGACAACTTTTCTCAGAATGGGAAAATAAAAAATAGGACAAAATATTCATGCCTGTAGCCAGACTCCTAAACTGTGGCCAGGTACCCTAAAGAGAAACTAAAATTTATGCAGAAGATCCAATCATAGGATCATAGAAAGGTTTGGGTAGGAATGAACCTTAAAGATCATCCAGTTCCAATCCCCTGCTATGGGCAGGAACACCTTCCACTAGTTCAAGTTGATCACAGCCCCATCCAACTGGGCCTTGAACACTTCCAGGGGTGGGGCATCCACAGCTTCCCTGGTCATACTGTTCCAATGCCTCACCATCCTTTGAGTAAAGAATTTCTTCCTAACATCTAATATAAATCTCTTCTCTTTTAGTTTAAAACTGTTCCCCCTTGTCCTATCACTATCTGCCTGTGTAAAAAGTCATTGTCCTCTACTTTACAAGCCCCCTCTAAGTACTGGAAGGCTGCAATGAGGTCTCATCAGAGCCTTCTGCAATGCTTCTGGTTAGTAAGCCATTGTTTTTTCTGTGTTCCTAACTTTCAGGGGGGGATAACTGTCAAAATACATTTCTAGATTTTTGCTTCCTGTTTCTGGCTAACTCCTCCCTTCTTTTATGTTTTGCAGTTCATATAAATGAACCACTGATTTGTAAACTACAAGTCCTTGTGAAAATAAAGACTGTCCCTTGTTTTTGTGAAAATAAATTCATTCTGCTCAACTTTCCCTACATTATACACACTGGGATGAAAGATTACTCCACTGTGAAGCCTCTGGGTCTAGTCAGCTGCATGGCAGTGAAAAGAATGTGTGGATTACAGGTGGTAAAAAATCAAAGTGAAAATAAAGAAATGGTTAAAACTACATTAAAGCACATGTGTGTATCAAGAGCGAAAGAGCCCAATGCATCCTGGAGAATGATACAATGCACCTGTGAATTTGCTAGGCTCGCTGTATATAGGTATATAGCAGACCCTTGAAATTAGCCAGTGTGAGAAATGTTCTTGTGGTTTCATTTCCTCTGCAGGGTTTTGGGTTAGGGTTTTGTCTTGTGGTTTTGCCTCTTGAGGGTGTTTGTTGTTTTTTCCCTCTTTAAGCAATGAAAAATGAAAGGGAAAGAAATTTACCAGTTCAAGCCCTCAAAGAGCAGGTTTACTATCCTCCATACACATTCTTACCCTGTGTTTGTCACCATTTCCTAGCTCTGTCTATCACTGCACAAATCAATCTGCTTTATCATTCTCTCCTGAGAGCATGGTGCACAGTCTGGGATCTGTTTCAGAATATGTTTAAGTATTATATACACATTCATGTTTTATCTGTTTATTTTTTAAAAAGCAAGTTCAGGGTGGTAAAATTCACCATCTTTAGATCTTCTAGATACACCCTCTGCAGTTCTGGGCTACAGAAAAGGAAAGCTCTGTCACTCATTAACTTCATTCTTGACGTCCTAAACAACAGTGTGAGCCAGAAGTGCCTGCAAGGGTTGCTCTTAATGTAAGGCACTGCATTCCTCAAGGACCAAATGATGTGCAGCACTTTTTCCAGACAAGGGACTCAGGAATAAAAAAAAACAACCAGATTCTGTGATGAAGTTTTACCTTTCTCCTACTCTTGTGTGACTGAGAGTATGGATCTTTAGAGTATGTTCTTAGAGGTATGTTTTCCCTGGTACTTGGAGGTTTCCAGTATTCCTTTGGACCTTTTAGGAATCCTTACATCAAAAGATGTGTAGTGGTTGAGACTGCTGACACTGGAAAGTGCGGGAGGGCCCCTGGTACCATGATTCTCTCCAGCCTGCAGCACAGAAAACCTAGGTGACTTCCTAGCTCTTAGAGAGATTATTTTGAAACTGCATGAAACAAATCATTCCACAAAATAATTTCCACAGCCAAAGTTGGTGATATTAATCCATAAATCAAACTTGCATTGCATTCAGTCCCTCTACTCCACTTTTCTCCTTGAAGACATGCAAGCAAACCCAGGTTTCCTTACTCCAAACAGTAAATACCAGCCATTGCCTTCTAAATTAATTTGAGATGTCTGGTTGTGGTTGTACCAGGGGATGAAAGTAAAGTTGTTGTGATCATCAGATCCTTCAATTCTAAAAGTACAGTCAAGTCAAATATTTAGATTTGCTTCTGGTAAGCACTAATGTTTTCGAGAAGTCCCACATATAGGCTTGGCAGTCTTCCTTTCACTCCATAAAGGATTTTGTGTCATCAGTTACACCCTAAAACACTGAGGCTCACCGGAGCAATGCAAACTGACCTTTGCAATGATGTTGCTGATGTAAGGCAGCAGTATATATAGATTTATGTAATGTCTTGACCAAATCTATACCAGTACTACTATAGTTTCAGCTTTTCAACAGTAGATTAAGACAGTAATAAAAAAATTAAATTCATAAAACACTACAGTATTATCTTAGCAAGATTTGAACAAAATCTGATGAAATACCAAAGAGATCAGTCATTTCATTTTTGGACAAACTAGCAGGTTAGGTGGCTTGAATTTACTGTAAGAAAGTCTTGTCTTACTAACTGTCTGACCAGCCCTTCCTCCCAGCATTGCTCACTGTAGGGCAGCTCCAGCAGAAGTACCTGTAGTTCCCAGTGCAAACTCGTAGAGACAAGTTCACAGCAGGTTCCTGGACACTGTTTTGTCTAAAGCTACTCAGCCATTTCATGCAGCAAAGCTGCTACTATCTTAGAACTCCGGCTTTTGCTGTGACCAGAGGGGCTGCACTGCTGTTAGCAATGGGGAGAGATAGGGACAATTTTCAGGAAAATTTAAAAAAAAGAAAGAAAAAAATAGGTAAAACCTTTATGAAGACAAGGGCATGGAAGCGACAGTTCAAACCAAGCAGCTCCAAAGTGCTATTACTAATTTCAGAATCCTCTAAAAGTATGAATAAAAGCATGAATTCAAATTAATCAACTGTCTTTAAAGTCGCTGAGGTAGCACTCTATTACCTGTGCTTTTAGAGTGCATCTCAAATGTGTCATTCAGGCTTCCGAAGACAAGAAAGATACGAATGAATCACCTTGTTACAAATTAATCAACCTGGGATTAGAGATAAAAATTTCAAAAGCACCTTAAAGTGACTTAGAAATCTAATTCCCATTTTCCAAATTGACTTAGGCAGTTACATCCTGACTCTAGTCAAAAGTCAATGGGATGATAACTCCTAAATCACTCTAATACATCCAGAAATGTTACCCACTTCTATATGTAACACAACACCAAGCGCCTCTGTAGTCCTGTTTGCCCTTCAGTGGGCATCCCAGGCTTCTGCTTTTTCATCCCTGATTTCAGTCCGCATTTACCGTATGTTGTGCCTTCATTTTCATTAAACATTTTGAAAGATGGAGGTTTCAAACAGCGACCTATTCATTCATTCATTCATCTTTCCAAACAGAAACCTAGCATCAGTAAAACACCAATTTCAGACATTATTTTTAACTAATGAGGAAGCAATATTTTTCCTGACATTGATGGCAAAAATCAATCCACCCGTTTGTAAGTTGTACAAGATGATATAGCGTGTACTACTGTCACATCTCAGACTAAGTGTATGTCTTCTTCCAGTTACATGCCTTTTTTGTAAGTTAATGGGCAATTATAGGATGGACAAAGTTTCATTCGAGTCCTAAGGAAATAAAGCAATAGTTGAACTATCTGGATGGTACTGCTCTTTCATTGACAGGTTATGATAAAGTCTCTTTTTTTCCTCAGGACATTGGAAATATCATTTTATTTCTCCATCTCTGTCCCCTTGCACCCTGTGTCAGTCTTGTCCATTGTATCTGCAACATTATGTTGGGAGCACTTCAATCACAAATGTCTGATTCCACTATGGCACAAGCTATAAAAAATAAACTAAGGAATAAGCATGTCTAGATCACACCTATTCTGAGGTGTATACAAACATAATATCTTGCTCTCTGGTACAAAAAAGATGAACTTGCCAGTGCTAGTGAATGACTAGTTAGGAATTAAGGCAGGGAGACGGTGAACAAAACCAAAAATCACATTCAGATCTGAAGGAAAATTATATAAGTCAGCAGTCACCCTGGCTTTCAGCTCTTTGTATGATTTCTTCCCTGCCCCCACTCACCTCCTGCTTTTTTATTGCTTACTTTTTAGTTCTTTTGCCCAAGACTCTGTATTTTTCACTCTTTTGTCATCTTCCCTAGACAAAAGCACGGGACTTGGGGAAAAGGATCAGGGAAAGGGAAATTCCTATCCTGACATTTATTTCTTCAGTGACCTTGACAAAGTCACTTAATTTATTGTTTCCCTTACTGTAATAAAATGGACAGGAATGAAAATGAAGTCTTTTTCTAACAGTCACAACTGCTTTGTGATTCAGCCCTGTCGTCTGGGTGTGCTCTGAAGCCCTGAGTAAGTTAGCACAGACTGGAGCTGTAATTGTTATCAGTAATGCCTCGCCTCTGCCCGAGACACGCTTTCTATGGCGGTCAATACCTGTTCAGCAGCCGGTCATGGTGGGAGAATAGCAATCACCAGAATAAATGCTATGCCCTTTCTCCCGAGCCTGTTGCATCTCAATAAACTTTGCAGTGTCTCCAGAGAAGGGGGAATTCAAAAGGGTGGTCCCAAATCAGGACTCTGAAGGGCTCTGCATTCAGAATAAGATACTGTGGGAGTATCATGATGACAGCTGCACTTACATCACTGAAAATAATTATTCTGATCCATGAACACAAGCTAAACTGTAAGAATGGTCTTGTAAGCAAGGTCTGTTTTAATAGAAACATAAGTATTATGCATTACAGTCTATTATAAATTGGTTGTAATTTTCTCCTGACACTCTGTGAATTAAACTAGTTAGGATACAAAAAAAAAAATAACAAATGCCACAAAGCAGAAAGCAAGCTCAGTGTCTGAAGGTTAATGATTGCTCATGAAAGCTACAGAAATAAATTATCTGCCTAGGGACACTGTCACATGATCGGCACAAAAGCTGCAACAGCCGAAAATGTTTATGTAGAGAAAAAAACACTGTCAGCATCACAGCGCCCTTCCCCCATCGCCGGAGCGGAGTCCCGAGCCAAACAGCTGCTCCTGACTGCTTACATTAAACTAATTTGTGCTGCAACATTGCAGCTGCTTAATTTTTAGACTGAACTTTATCACCAAGACGTGTTACAATAACAAGTGATCCAGCCCTATCTCTGAAGAAGTAGCAAGTTCCTCAATAAAAAAGGCAGCTTAAGGTGCCGAAATTCAAGAAAGAAGTAAGAAGACAGTGACCAAAACAGTATTTTAAATCTTAATGACCTACTCTCACTTTTACTGGGAAAGGGCTTAAAAGATGGGTTTGCTTCTAAATTAATTGGGGGGGGATCAGACTATGCTCCTAAGAGGACAGGGGTTGTCCCACCCCAACATCGGGAACCAGTGACCGAGATCTATGGCGTTGGCTTATGGAGCAGCAAGGTGGAAGCAAGGTGAGGTGCTGGGGCTTCAGAGGGTCAGCCACCCTTCCCAGCTGGCCTCCCCTGCACCTGGTGTTGTGAGATTGCACTGCAGAGCCCCATCACTTGCGCCCCTCCCCTGGAGCCTTGCCCCTTCTCTTCTGCACGCTCCACTGCTCTGGGGTTTGGTGTCTTGTATCACTGCTTGCCCATCTTTTCGGCCACAGATTCACTGGCGTCTCCTTAAAACATTTATTGCACTCAACATGTAAAAAGAAGAAGTTTAAAAAAAAAAAAGGAGGGAGAACTCTAGCTCATTCATATCCCAACAGCTTGAAAGCCCTGACCTCCCCCTCACCCCTCCCGCTGCCTCCCCCCAACCCAATCCGAAAAAATGCGTCCTAAGGCACTGGCACTGGAGGAAGTGTTTACAGAGAGTACTGCGCCTTGGGTAACACAAGTGCTGCTCTTACAAAATGTCACATGTTGTTCCTCCCCTTTTCCTCTGAATTATTTTCCTCTGTTAACATGCAGGGCTTCGTCTTTTGCTGAAACAGACACTGACCTGAACTGGTGGTGATTCCTGCCAAATATACAGGCACTGTTTTGCTACATTTCGGAATTCGGCGAAGTCCATGTGTCAGGCATTTGCTTGCGCTCAGGAAACGCCAGTGCTCAGACCAAAGGCCTCCCCGCCCCCTCCCACCCCCAGTGCTTGGAATGCACAGAAACTTTTCAGGTTTTAATTAGTTTTAATATGATTAATGTTTTAGCTGCATATCTTGTTACATCCAGTATGCTTGTTAAAAAATAAAAAAAAAAAAAAAGAAAGGATTTTTAAAATGTACTGGTCTTAGTTATTAAGAAAACAAATGGAGATGGGGAAAAGAAAACCCACAACCCACCAAGAGAGCAATTATACAGTTAAACAAAAAGCTGTAGTTGCTTGCAGTGGTAACCGGGTTGCAGGTAGATTGTTGTTTGCCTGTGTGCCTCCCTGTGTCTGGGGAGGAAGAGAGGCACAGGGACTTGGTAACACGAAAAAGGGGGTGCTCCAACAGTACACCCCACCTTTCCCAGCCTTCCAAAGACCAGCTAGAAGGAGGAGATGCTACATGAAATGATGGCTCCTTTATGTTAAATTTAAAAGCATAAAATAAATGCAGAATCCATTGGGGGGAAGGGAAAGGGGGAGGGGTCTTTGGTTTTTATCAAAATAACATTAGGCAGACTTTTACCCAACAGCAGGAGCTGATGGTATCTGGAGTCCATTTTATTGCACCCCAAATGTGTAAGAATAGGGGTGACTGGATAAACAGGCCCCAGGGGCTTTTGACTGCTATTCATGGAGCAAAGCTGCAAATAGAAAAAATATTTTAAGAATAAAAAAATGGGGGAAAGAATAGCAAAGTCCCTTGCACCCTTACAGATCTTCCTCTCTTGTTTGGCCTTTAAACCTTTAAAACTTTATGAATATCTTAAAAGAACGCCTCTGAAATAAAAATGCAAGGGATAAGACCCAGCAACAAAACTGGAACTCATCTGCACAATGCAGAAGAGCTGTGTGAGTGAATAATTGCAAGTGAGGTAAAGAAAAAAGGAGGAAAGACTGTTAAGGAGTGTTTGGTTCAGGAGTTTTAGGGAAAACAGGGGTATTGGAAAAGGAGGCTATCTCAGGTCCAGAGGATCTGTTGCGGAATACAGGAGTACAAGAAAAAAAAAGCAGGAATCAAAAGGAAGCAGCAGCATACAGGGAGGAATATAAGTAGAGATTTACTTATCAAATGGTACTGTCTTAAGTGAAGGAGCTTAAATATGCAGTGGGACTAAAACTAAAAGAAAATATGGGAATTCAAGCATAGCTTGTAAAAAAATTGAATTTTGTCTCTCTGAAATTTCAGAGTCAAGAATATCTTTCCAGATTACAAAAAAAAAAAACCAAACCAAAAACCCCCAAACAAACACCCCACATAAATCTGTTAAAAGTGGTCCTATTTATAAAGCTCACAGTGAACACAGCCTCTGCACTCTCTTGCCCATGTCCGTGCCAGGCACCTCAGCCAGTGCATTATTCCAGTGAAAATGCTGGTGTATCCCTGCCACCCAATTCTCTCCTAATACCTAAAAAACATTCCCAGCCAAATCCAGGTGAAACTAAGCATGTGTCTACAAAAAGATTTGGTTTCACTGAATCAACATTTTCTGATACTCTTCAGGAAAATGCAGTCCACCGTGATATTAATAAGAACAATGAATACTCAGTCAGGTCTACACAGCCTGAGCACACATACACATTTCTGAGATTCACTTATGATTATCCTGACTGACCTCTAATTCATTCCTTTACCCTTCCTCCTCCAGATGCATTTGTACACTGACAAACCATTTTCTTTTCAAATCAATCGGCCAGGAGAAATGTTTCCTCCATCTGCAGAAATTCTTACACTCACCATCCAATAAATTTACTCAGCTGTCTTTGTAGAGTGACATGGCAAAATAGCACATTCAGTAAAAGCCACATGAGAAATTACCTGTGTAAAAAAAATACCTTTATCAAGGATCTTGGACCTCTGAACATTAATCCTGCTTTCTGGGACTTATTTTAATATTTTAGGGCAATAAGAAGTTCCAAAAATCTTTGATTTTCTGCCTCCACAAATTACTTCTAAGGACAAAGACAGACAATACATATATATTTCTATACCAGAGAAACTGTGTATTAATAAAAATCATAACTTAGAGCCTGAAATTTTTCCAGCCTTGTAAAGTAGTAAAGGTAACTGAAAGGAGAAACCCTTTCTTTCTCAAGAGGTCCTTGTGATTGCATTTAGCTCTTAAAACTTCTTGAAATATCAGATTTCAAACTCACAATATTTTAAAGTTATTTTTTATGGCTGCCTCAAAGGCTTTAGATAGATATACAGGTGGAAAGTACCAGAGTTTACAAGCAGAAAGTAAAAATTTTTTCCCATTTTTGTAATATAACTGCTTTGAAAATATTTTTTCTGTTGGCACAATACAGGCATCATATTTCATGTACAAAGTGCAAAGGTATAGGGTACTGTTCATACCAGCAAGAAATGACCCACTATATTTTAATCATTAATAACATGGCTGTCCCAAATTCACCCTGAAAAAAACACCTACCATAATATAATGTATTGTCTTTATGTACATATACAACAAATACACAACTGTACTCTTCACTGTCTAAAACTGATAATTATTTTTCCATTTAGATCCTGCACAAAGTTTACCACATTTATTTTCATTTCTAGCAAGAATATATGGCTTCTTTTTCTAATCATAACATAAGCTGAAGCAGTTAATAAGGTTTGTATTAATATCTATTTCAGAGCATTAATGCTCATGGTTACAATATTCACATGTATTGTTATCACAACACATTATTGGCAAGTTATTTTTTTTAAAGACAAAATAAGAACTAATGTGTATGAAG
Organism: Pomatostomus ruficeps; assembly: GCA_013400735.1. NCBI lineage: Eukaryota > Metazoa > Chordata > Aves > Passeriformes > Timaliidae > Pomatostomus > Pomatostomus ruficeps. The sequence continues at coordinate 6,746 of VYZT01051899.1, read as the reverse complement.
CACTTACGCTGTAAACCTCTTATTTTATACAGCACTAAATTTCAGCAATAACTTTTGTGTTCAAGCTACATCAAAATGTTTAGGGATAAGGAGGTGTTAGGATTTTGACCAGCTCTTGGCTTTTGTTCTTTCTCTCTTGAAGAAAAAAGTATTAAGGAATAAAATTCTCAACATTTAACCCTCTGAGTGAGATGAAGCCTTTCAGCCACAGCTGTCTCTCTAGCAGAAGCAGGTTTGCTTAATAGTGACAAATATTTCCTGGGTCATTTCTGCAACATACAGCTTTGAAGGGAGGATGGCTCACATTGCTCGTTCCAACGCTATCTCCCTACCTAAGTCAGGTCCATTCCCTGAGGCAGACCATATGGGACAATTGGAGGTCTAGCCAACCCATTCACATTGCAGTAAAGATGCTTAGGTCCAGATTCTTCCCTCTGCATTTCTGCACTTCATCTAAGTTTATTTTCACAGGCTCCAAAATTACTCAGCTCTTGTATCTGTCATCTGTAGTCAATGGAGAAAGACAAATTCCTTCAATGTGCAACCCAGCCCACATGAACCAGACTTAAAATTCTTTTAGATTTGCCCATCTTTCTCCCTTGACTGCAGAGAGAATCCAAAAAAAAACCTAAGCTCTGGTCTCTGGCAGCTTAGTTAAGCACCTAAATTTACATAGATCTAATCTCTGCCTCTAAAAAAATTTTATTGGAAAGAAACCTTTGATGAAAAATAGAAATGAACTTATATGAGAATGTTATTGTAATTTTGGACCTGTTATCCAGATCAACTCTAATTAAAACAAATAACTTCATCTTTAGTCAGAAGCTTTGAGCTTTCAGCAACAGGATGTCATAGGACTTCCTTAAGAACCCACTTCAATAAATCAAGCAGCCATGATAAGCTCTGTTTTGAGAACTCAGGGTATTCCTTGTTGAAGGAACATTTGCATGGAGCACTCAGAAGGTAAGAAGGTGTTCCAAGGTGAAGATCTGAAATGAATAGGCCTGTTTCCCTTATCAGCAGGAAAAACACAAATGAGGGGACATGTGCCGCAGCGTGTTCTGACTAGCCAGAACTAGGCAAGGTCTAACAAGCACTGTCCACCAAGGACCTTATTTTATGCATATGTTGGAGTTGAGGAATTTCTAAACGGATTCTTCAAATACCCCTGTAGAAAGTGCACTGAGGTATAGCACCCAACAATGTCCTCCGAGACCATCCAAGAAAGAAGAAAAAGCAGCTCAGGGCAACCATTTTCACATTTGCTTTGTGCTAGGGTGGTTCAGCTGAGTGAACCATGGAGGGCTACGCCTGAAAGGATCTCTGTTGAACACACCATTTACCCATACTCTATCAATAACCTCCAACTGCAAAACTGAAAATGAGACGTGCTTGGGCAGCTGGCAAGATTGTCAGAGTTGTGCTGTTGATTCTGGACCGACATGAGCCCCACATCATTACCTCTGCAGTTGACAAAATACCTATTTCTAGAAGTCCTTCATGGAGCATTATTAACTGCCCAAGTAATGCAGTGAAGCAGCAGTGGCTTTCACGAGTTAGAAAAGATAAAGGTCCAAACTGATGGTGCCCCCCAAATGGTCCCAACAAGCCCAGAAACCTCGGAGACAGCTAATGACCAAAACTGAAGAAGTGATGATACTGGATGTGATTTCTGAGATAGTTATATGTTAATTCCCCTTGCCATTCTGAATGTAGTAATTGAAAATTACTAATTGCAGAAATGAACTGTCAGATATTTTCAAAGGGTTTTTTCATCACAGAAGACGGTAGTTTCTATAGAAAAGCAGCCTTAGACACATGAAAATTTCTTTGCTGAAGGGGACCTCTGATTCAAAAGGGAGGGGAAGATTCAAAATGGGAAGGGGGAATGTTTTAAGAAAGACAAAGAATATTTCTCATATATGTGAGATTTTGATCCCCTAAAATATAATTTTAAAATAATTTTGAGACAGAAAACCCATTGAACCCCCCTCATTTTGTATTTTCTAACTAAATGGCTAGAGTTTGGAGGGGCATAATAAGGGCATGGAGCATAAACAACAAAGCGAATAAGAAATATAAAAGATCTCTCTCCTTGTCTAAAAATCCAGCAAATCACAATGAATCTTTAAAAAAAAGAGGACAAAAAGAGGAAATTAATTTCAGAACAGTCTCACACTTAATCTAATCACTGTTGCAACTAGCTGTTAAGAAGAAAGGGATCATTAATTGCTTTTTACAATTTTTTCTGCTAACATTTTTGACCAAAAGCTGAAGCTGATGCTCAAAATATTTCTGAGAACAATCTCTAAAAAACCAAATGTTAAACCTTGAAAGGATCCCTTTTTATGTTTTATCATTTAAATTAGAAAGTACCTATATGTCCTAGGACTGTGATAAGACAAATCATATATTTAATTGTATAAGTCTGTGAAGATTAGGGTGGGTTAGAAGCTACCTGGTAATATGTCATTTTTTTTCAGAAATGTTGACTCATCAAAACTGAAGTTAAGCAACTCCAGTTCGCGTATAAAGAAATGTTGGCAACTCTCCCAACTCAAAGAACCTATGGCAAAAAAATGCTTGAAGATCTGATTCTATGGGTTTTTTTAATTGTTATAAAACTTTTTATTAGGGTTTTTAATTAGCATATATTAGACAAAGTTCTTAAAATCAAAACTGTGCTATCAGAACTTCCCTGCTATTGATTTTGGCACAAGCTCATTTACATTCAGGTCTGTCTAGTTCAATGTAATGTAGACACATGACTTAAAAAGAGAATTTCAAAAAGAGGTCTGTGCCTTTAGAAGACATAATTTGGAAAAACAAAACATAATGAACAGATCTGACCACAGACAATGTGAGAACCTCCATAGAATTTGGAGAAAAGAAAGTGCTTTTCAACCTAGAAAAATTCACCTGAATCTGAAGTCCCATTTTCCATCTCTGCCCAATCCCTCACTTCCAGCCCCATTCTTCACCTGTCTTGCTGCATGCTCACACCTCCCAAAAATATGTATCATGAGGAATGAGTCTGCACACAAGCTGTTACTGCTGAGCAACTGGTGTCTAGGAACAGGACATGGGTCTGTCTGTGGGGACTTGGAGCCTACATGTGCTTCACGCCAGCCTTGATTATAAAGCTAAGTGAAGCTCCCTAAGAAATCAGGAGTACTGACTATGGAAATGCATTTTAATACATCAGGCTAGACACTAAGAAAAGCAGAAATAAAAACCCCTACATTTGCATTAAGTATGCTTTGAAAAAATTAGAGGTTTACTTCCCTCATTTTATACAATTTCACAACTTTCTAAACAAAGTATGACACATACTCCAAATAAATTTGGAACAAATTATTTTTACTTTGAGTCAGAACTGTTCATAAGCAGGCACCTTCATCTAAGAGTAAATTGCTGATATAGTGACACAACTTAGAAGAAAATATCCTGTCTTGCAAGGGCAGTAGAAACTGGCCTTACCATAAATTGCCACCATCACTAATGAAAGTGGCTAGCTGAATGGCTAAGGAGACCTCTCATCAGGGAATGTTAATGGAGAGGAATCAACCTGATATGCAATAAGTGAACAATCAGGTAATGGAGTCAAGGAACCATATAGGCAAGGTGGAAAATAAATGCCAGGGACTTGAGAAGTCTAATCAATGCCTGATTAAGCTAATTGAAGCCTGGCCACTGAAAATTAATGATTCAGAAAATTGCTCCCAGAACAGAAAAAAAGCAAAGATTGCTGGATCTCACATAAGAGACAGAAGGTTCAAATGTGAAAGCAGTTATCAGGAGATTAATACACGGTACCCAGGGTACATAAAAGTTTGCTGTCTCACCTTTTGCCACATTAAGTGTATTGTTTCCCTGCTGCTTCTCCCAGCCCAGGTACCCACCAAGGCTCTGAAGTCCACTAGTTTGATTTTTTTTAACTGTAAGAAAAAGGGAACACTAAAGCTGAAAAGAGCAGTAGTGTTCTAATTACTCCAGAATGTCTTCCTTTCCAACTTCAGTGCAAACAAAGGGCTTGTGTTCAAACTGAAAAATATAAAGTAGTGATGCTAAAAATAACTATGGCATGAAATGCAAAAGACACTTTATCACATGCTTACGTACAATTGCTTTAATCCCAATCACCAGTTTTTTCCACTAAAGGCTCCTTTAGAAACCCTTATTGAACTGGTGGGCTTTTCTTTTTGTTCCTGTCATTTGTGTGTTCCTGGGTAGCCGTGGATAACTGCTGGGATCTGTAAGACGTCATTAAATTTTTTTTCTAAAAAAGCAGGCCTAGTATCAGAACACTTGCACTTGTTACACAAAAGCTTTCACCTCTACAAGAAATTTCCCAAGGTACTGGGTTTTGAAACCATTAAGTTGTAAAAATACTTAGAATGATACCTTTCAATATTTAATGCTTTCTTAAGCCAAGAGATCCCAAACCAAATTCTTGTGGTTTCCATGGAGTTCTCCTAAGCTATGAAAATGAGGTTGTGGACTGTCCATAGGATCATATCAAACAGTACTATAATTCCTCCATTAAAAATCTGATGAGAGAAAGTGCATGTCTTTACTCATTTAATTCTTGAATTTATTCCTGATTTTTCTGATTCTATCACCTGTACCTCAATACTCATTTGAGCTGCTGTCTTCATTGCACTCACATTTTTAAAGCCATCCATGACCAAACAGAAGGTGTGACAACAGTCCTTTGGTATAAAATGATTTAGGGATCACCACTTTTAAACCAACACTGATTTTATCCTGCCATTGTGGCAATTTTGCTGCCAGCTTTGCTAGTTCCTCCTGAAGTTTGTCCACATTTCTTCAACCTTAATTAAATGAAATTGGAGCATATTTATAATTTAATACATCATTGGTTTTCCATTTTCCAAATGATTAATAAATAGGCCACCTTCCACCCGTAAGTTGGACCCTGAGATACTCCAAAGGTTATTTTTTTCCCCTGAGGAAAATGAAGTCCTTTTTTTTTTTCTTCTGCTTTGTGCTCTTTTACCCACAGAGGATGTTACTTTCTCAGAGTATTACTCTGCTCAGAATATCAAAGATACTAAAGTGTTGCTGTGCCTAACTCAGACATGCCCTGATGCCTAATGGCGTACTTGCATGCAATTAATATGCAGCTAAAGAGATTCCCAAAGCTGGCTGAATATGACACCGCTAAGCAGTGAAACAGAGGAAATGGGTGGGGTTTAGGCAGCAATTCAGCTGAAGCAGGCATTCTGCCAGGCACTGTAAATCCTATCAGAACAAAGGGAACAAAAAATTCACTCCTTGGGATCTCAGAAATCCACCGATTTTAACAGTTATTTTGAATACAGAGAATGTAAGATCAAATCTATCTTCTGCACTGATTCAGAAGGAATACTTGAACCTCTGACTTCTATCTCCTCTCACCACCTTTCTAGGGAAATTACATCCTTTTGTTTCCTTAGCTGTCACTTCAAGAATGATCAGTCATTATGTACAGAAATATACTTTATCAACTGGTTTTCATTCATCTACTGTGTCATTTATACATTTAAGGAATTAGTGAGGTGCAATAACCCTTTACAAAATTTGTGTCATTTTTTCCCTACCATATCATCAAACTCTGTGTTTCTGAGATTTTTTTATAACTTCTGTATTTTTAATCATCCTATCAGCTAAGTTGCCAGGAACTGAAGTAAGTCATACTGCTCTGTAATTCTCCAGGTTATTATGCAGGCTTTTTATAAATATAATATTTTCTATCTTCCAGTATAATTGCTGATTTAAATAAGAGAATGTGTACTTCAGTTAGCAGCTATTTCACTCTTAAATTCATTAACATGTCTATTTATGCTCCATCCAGCTTGATGTAATCCTTAACCCATTGCTTTGCTGGCTTTGGACTCTTCAACAATTTAGACTTTCACCTTCTCAGCTGGGTAGGAAGAACTTCCAAGTCTCCATTACATTAAAGATTAAATTCCTTGACTTGACAGTTGTCAAAACCCCATCTCTTGAAAGGAACTCTTTCCTTCAGGATGTGCCCTGTCTTTATTAGTTACAAGTGCTGTCCTGTTTGGGTCAATGTTTGTCATGGAAATAGAACTCGTACATGGAAATAGAACTCACACATAAAAATTGTGTGGGCAACCCTCCTCACTTGCAGCAAGTTCTGCCATGTCCCTAACATCTTTTGAACAGAGATTACTGCAGTGACTCTACACTGAAAACAAAACAGGAGAGAGAACTAAACCAGCCTTCTCTCCACAGTGGGCAAAGTACTGTATGCTGCAGAAGCAGAGCTCAAAGTTTGCTTGAGTAGCTTTGGAAAGGCTCTCCCTTCTGTTTGCATCTGTCTGGTTGCATTCATTTCCTCTAAGTTACTGCCCTGAATCAGAATACCTTCTTAATTACCAGTGCATCAAATTTCTCTTATTTATCTGTGTGACCTTTACTGTTGATTTAG
>VYZT01051877.1:2173-17985 GCA_013400735.1 Pomatostomus ruficeps | reverse complement strand
ATTTATATATTTATATAGATATATGTATTATAAAACAGTATGTGAGGTTATATTTGCATGTATTCATTGTACTGCCCAAACACCTGAGTGACAAGAGCATCAGCCAGGGTTTGAATGTGTGGTTATTCTCACTTCAGTATTATGCTTTTGGTTTCTGGAAGCAGCCTGTCACACTCGCAGTTTGGTCCTTGACCTTCTATCACTTTTGGAGATGGGCCATACAATTTCTGTTTACAGTAGCAAGCATGGAAAAACTGACTTCCTGACAGTAATGCTGAAGTCTAAGTTGAAACCACTCACAGGTGAAAAATAGCTCTTCCACTTTGAACTTGTAACGTGTTTGATGTAAAATACCCATCTAAAACTGGGCAGCCAAGGAAAGGAAACCAGTCTTTTGCCCAACTCCAAATATTAACTGCTTTGTCAGCGGCTTCACTAAGGAGTTGGTTGTAATGTTTTCTGTGTGTTTTTCCTTGAGAGGCATAAAATTTAAAATTACCCCCCACCCTTCCCCTTCCTCCAAAATTGGTTATTAAATTTTTATATAGATATGATATTAATTGACTGAGCAGGTCATGGACTTGTAGCTATTGTATGTGCAACTCTGATGTCCACATAACCTCTTGATCACACAGCTTTCTCACAGGCAGGTAAAACACATTAGGGTTTGCAGATCAGTTTGTATGAATCACAGTATCATTGAGTGATTTAGGTTTAAGGGATCTTAAAGATCATCTCGTTCCAACCCCCTGTGCCATGGGCAGGGACACCTTACACTAGATTGGGCCACTCAGGGCCCCATCCGACCTGACCTTGAACACCTTCAGGGATGAGGCATCCACAGCTTCTCTGGCCAGCTTCTGCCAGTGCCTCACCACCCTCACAGTGAAGAGCTGATAGACTGCACAACTTCCTCCTTTCCTAAAATTTGCATCACTTTTCCTAGTGTTCTATGTTCATTAATCCAATGCTAATGACTGTGAGACTTTTTAAGGAAATTAGGGTATTTACATGAGGAATTCTTGTGTTCAGATTAGATTCTCTTCTTGAAGTGCCGGTTTACTTAACAAAGCAACATTTGAGTTTTGGAGTCAAAATCAAAGCCGTGATGTAGAATGACTGCAAATCTAATGGAAGATTTATGACACAGTTCAGTAGTCATGGTTTTGGTGATGTGGCTTAAGTGATGTGTTTTGTAGCAATTAAATATTCCAGAATTATATCATAGTAGCGTTATTTTACACTTTCAGGAAAATAAATGGCAATTACAAGATCACTGGAAATTCAATGACAAATGAGTTAGTGAAGCATTCCTGTTTTACTACAAATTGTACATTTTAACACATGCTTCCAAATACTTTTTTCAAATGTTATTTTATTTTTACATCATTACAATAAGTCCTCTACATTAACTTATGCTGCAACCTGTTTTACACTGGCATATACATTATGCCTGTTGCTTTTGAACTGTGAGACGAGTTTGGCCCCAGGACTAAATTATCTATTGGAAACAGTTTTTCGTAAGTTAGAAGAATAATGGAAATATTAATCTTAGAAAAAGTGCAGAGAAAATTGTATATTTTTTAGTGTTATCATTTGGTTGCACTTACATCAATGTATCACATTCTTCTCAGTTAATTGCCCTATTTCTGCTCCCATCCAGCACTGCTGCTGAAGTCTTATTTCTCACACAGTTTGCAGAGTTCCAGAAGGACAAGGCTTAAGTTACATAGACTCAATCCTTTAAAGTATGTAGGCATTTTCTAGCATACAACAATCAAACATGGGTGAATATAGAGAAAACATCACTCAAATTTTAAAGATAGCATTTGTAGTCACACTGGAAACAGGTTCTCAAATATGATTAAAGAGCTGGCAAATGCAAGCATGTGTGGCCAGTGCTGAAATACCTGAAACTTTGAGAGGGTAATTGCAATAAACTGTCCATCACACATCCATAAAAAATTGAATAAATGTATTTTTCCAAGAGTAGCGTTGAATAATCAATGAATTCAAATAAATTGTTCTGGTTTCAGATGACTGTAAGAGAAAAGTGCAGAGAAAACTATGGTGTTTTACCAGTTTATTGTCATGAACTTCTCTGTGCTGAAAATACAGAAACACCATTTCCCTATTTTTTTAACATGCATTCACTTAGATGGTCTAGGCAGATTCTGGTGTATTTTACTAAAAATTCTACTAGAACAGTGGAATCATGGTTATTTTTTAACTCTTTGGAAAACTAGAGTGGTGGGTTTTTTTGTTTTGTTTTTTTTTTTTTTTTTTTTTTTTTTTTTTTTTTTTTTTTTTTTTTTTTTTTTTTTTTTTTTTTGTTTTTTTTTGTTTTTTTTTGGGGGGGGGGTTTGGTTTTTTTTGTTTTTTTTTGTTTTCATTTTTGTTTTTTTTTTTAATAAGGAGGTAGTTAGATCTCCATTCCAGGAACCCTGCAGCTTAGCAAGGAGGTGCCAGGAGGTGGCTTTGAAGAAGCCCATCAAGTAGCAAAGGAGATTAGCTGTGGTCACACAAAACTCCTCAGAGGCTATCTTATCTCACTGAAGAGGTACAACGTAGAAAAACTGCTTTTGGCACTTAAGCTTTCAGATGACATTGACCTAAGGGTCTCTAAACTACAGCAGTGTGTCAGCCATACCTCGTGGTCACTAAACTTCTGCTGGTATTTTGTGTGATGCGTAGGGCTTTTCTTGCCTTGGCCAGTAGCCAGCATGGCTCAGTACTTAGACCCATGTGCAGCTCTGTGGTTTTTGCTCACTGACATATGTTTGTTTTGATTTGAGTCCATAAGGTTTGCACGCTTGAGGTTCACTTTGAGGTTTCAAGTTCAGTGAAACGTCAAGTTTTGCCTGGCTTTTGGGCTGAAACCTCAAGCCTGATGATAATTCTTTCTCCAGCTGCAGATTACAGAGGGAAAGGTCATTGAAAATTGAACCCCAAAGCCTGATTCTTGCTGAGATCCATCAAGTATTCAACTGGACCATTCCTTGTGATTATATGTTCCAATGTAGCAACTCCACATTTTACTGATATACACAAGTGTACTAGTGACATTCTGCTTTAATTGAAACCATAGCATTTCTCCAAGTTTCTGCTTTTTTTTGGTTCCTACTTCCTAGGTGGCACTGTTTAGTGCTACGCAGGGGTGGCAGCTTTTGGCTATAACAAGGAAAAACTTAAATTTTTGGTTGGTTCTGTTTTCCTGCCCAGTCTCTGCAGTGCCTGTGCTATGCTTAACCAAGGTGAAATTCTGCTTCCTTTGACTTCAGGGTTCCAAGGTGGAACTCTTCCCAAAAGTTTCATTTTCCAGACACAAAGTTTTGTTTTCAGTGATGTTCAATACATCACACCTGCAGGGATCTGTGTTGCATTGGAGTGCTGTACCATGCAGAAAATTAGCCATACAAAGAAGTATTTGGTTCAAAAGCATCTGAAAATTACTCTGCAAAATTCAGTAGCCTTTAAGCCCTCATGAATTAAGATTATTTTGGGCTCTCTGTGTATTGCTCTAATTCTTCATGTTCAGCTGCTGAATCTTTGCTCTGAAGCCTGTCCCCTGTGGACAGTTACATCAAATCCAAGAGAGCTAGTGTATCCCTAAGGCAGCACAAAGCTGCACTAATGTGAAGCAGGATTTGTGATCAAATGTTTGAGAACAGGTCTTCAAATCCTAGCACCAAATTGGTCTTGGGAAAAATTTTTACTGATGACTTGTCAAGGCAGCATCCAAAACAATCCCAGTTCTTTCCATGTGTGTCAGCCTAAAGGCTTTCATGTGAACACAAGCAGTAATGATCTCAACCCGAAATTCTTACCTGTACCCTCAGCTGTTCTGTTTGGACAACCTCTGAGTTCTCCATTCTCTGGAAGGGGAGAAAATATGCTCTGGAGCTGAACTGAGAAAGTCATATTAGACAGGTTAATTTAGAGCCTGCTAGTGAATTACTTTCAGAGCTGACAGCATCTAACAGAGTAAAGTAACTATGTTAGACATTTGAAGAGGGAAGAAAGGTAGTTACCCATGCTGTTAAAAAGAACTTAGTGGGGAGTTTTTCTGAAGTATAAGAATTAAATTTGCAAGCATTATGTGCATAAGGCTGTCTCTCACATAAAGCCTTTCTTCATCTAAATCTTTTTACATTTTTGAGGGAATTAGGACTGGTCTTTCTCTTTGCAATTCTTGCCTCTTCCCCTTCCTCCCTCATCACTGACACCTAACTTGGCTGTAGATGCCTGGATCTTCCTTAAAGGTGGATCTTCCTTAAAGGTAGATCTTCCTTAGAAGTACATTGTGTACTTGCATAGGAGGTTTTTCACAAGAAGGTGGATATATATTTATAGATAATTTAGGGCCCATTTTCCAGGTCTGATTGAAAAATATGTCTTGTTTATACTGAATAAACCAACATCCTCCAGGTACCATGTTGGTTCAGCCCTAATTCTGACTTCTGAGTGTAGTTCAGGTTTCATATGCAAATGATCTTTGGGTTTTCTCCTATTTCTCATGGCTAATGCATGGTAGAACACTGGAATTGTTATCAGGATGTTCACTGGCGTTTTAGTGCTTTGGTTAATAGTTGAAATAGAATCATCTGGAGATTAAATGATAATCAGGTGGTAACAATTTGGAGGTGCTACTGATTTGAGCTGACCTTGGTTAAATTCTCATGAAAAGTTTCTTCATTTCTTGGCACCCTCCCTGTGCTTTCAGTGGCAGATCTACACAATCCAGCACTGCAGTGAGGTCTGCCTATATAAGAAATACAGAATGAACATTTATTTTCCTTACATTTATTTTCCCAGGAAGAGAGGTCAACACTGGAAGAGGTTATGGAGTCTCCATCTCTGAGAGTTTTCAGGATGAAGTTGCATCTGACCTGATGTGGTGTTGATAATATCTAGGGGTTACAATAAGTTACCTCCAGATGACCCTTCCAACATATCTCTGATTTTAAGTCAGAACAGATAAATGAGCTACTGGTATCAAGTGGGAAAGATCATCAACTCGCAGAGTCACGAACTGCTGCAGCTTTGTCTTAGAACCTAATGAGAACAGACTAGAAGCCATTCAGAGCCACGCTGTTATAATTGTTATAGGTTAAAAACAATGGAACTGGTCACCAGGACAGCTGCTCTCATCTTGTAATCCAAAGCCCTGAAGACACATTTTTTGCTGCACTCAGTTCCTCCCCCAGTAATGTTTGTATTTTGGACTGAGAACGTCATCCATAACCTGGATTCTCCGTATTAGCTGACTTAGAATCTGAAAGTACAGTTTTACATTGATTAACTACGGTCAGAGTTTGGGTACACCTCTACTGTTTTCCATCATATGCTTGCCAGTGCTGAAATTTTTAGCCCTACAGGTGAAAATGCCCTTGGAGACTGTGGTAATCGTGATTTCTGTACATGCAGTCCTGCGCCTTTCCTGAAAACTAGCAGCGTGCTGAGGCTGAATGCTACTGCTGGATTTTACATGGAATTTAGGCAACTCCTAGGTGCAGCCCATTGCAAAACCTCTTTCTGAAAGGAGCCAATGAGAACAAGCTACAACTGCCTTGTGCAAATTTTTGCAATCTGCTATTGCGTGAACAGTTGGGAAGGTTGAAATCAGCACAAAAGAGCACTCGGGTTTTGCTCTGATTGCACTTCCCTGTGTAAGGGGTAAACATGTCTCTTCTAGGGGAATTCTGTGCTTGATCACCATTATGTAACTTCAGAGATTGCAATGGGATCCTGTGCAAAGCAGCTGTGTGGATTCACGGCAGCTCTCTTCTTACATTTCCCCGATACTGTGTACAGTTTCAGTGTAAAGAGCCAGGGAGTGCAGCATTGCGAGGTGGTGCCCGGCTTTTGCAAACAAAGGGGACGGAAGACTGTGCCACCTGCTCTGTCACTTGAACAAATGTTAGGCATAAAACAAGCTACAAACTGCTAACTGTTTGTTGGATGATAACTTTGTGAGCAGCAATTCCATCGATCATCAAGGTCAGCTTTTCTGCTTTTGTTTCTTGAGCAAACCAGTCCCTCGGTTCGATGCTCCTATAGGCAAGATGGTAAAGCAGCCAAGGATGTTAACTGCTTGGTGCCCTGACAGTAAACAGCATTGCGGAGCTGCACGCTCTCGTTCGGGGGCTGCCAGAGGTGTCCAGATGCTTCTGTGTTAAACAGGGTGGCACAACACCTCTGCAGGAATTGGCAGGCAAGAATGTTTACTTCTTGGCTTGGACTGAAAGCTTTTGAGTCGGTAATATGCGGAAAAGGTTGCCACCATCTGCAAACCAGAGAGAGCCCTGTTGTGTCCATACATGAGGCAAAAACTCTTTTGCTCATTTTTTCCTGATTATTTTGTGGACAGTGCATTTACTAAAATTACCAACTAGGGAAACGGTGAATGCCTCTGTGTTTCTTACTGTAGTTGCTCATTGAGTGTGGGGCTGAGTGGGAAAAGGAGTGGTCTTGGCAAACAGCTTATTAGTCTCAAATAAATTATTCAGAGCGCAGGTTTGGATACAGATTGCAGGGAACGATAATGGAGATGGTTTTCTGAGTCTGTTCATGTTAGGGAGACATGGAGTATGCTTTTCAGGAATTCACTTAAGTGCAATCAGCTTAGAATAACGTAGCCTGGAAGTAATATTGCTGCCATCCAGCTAGTGTCTGTGGAACAGCATTCTCCTGCCTCCTGAAGCATTGGCTTTGAAGATGGATAGATATGGAGATATAAATATTTTGGGCTGCTTCTTTTTTTTTTTTTTTTTTTTTAAAGGGAAATTCATTCTAACCGCTAGAGAGGGGCATGTTTCGGTCGAGATATTCCCCCCCCCGAGTGAAATAGTGGACCACATCAGCATCCGATTTGGGTGCGTCATGTGGTTTCTCATGTGATGCTGGTCTCACTGCGCTTTGGAGAGTGAGCCTTTGTGACTCTGCACTCTTGGACAGTAGCATCCAGCAACACAGGATACTTTGGGGAAGGAAAGGAAAAGAGACAACCTCCCAGAAAACCCCGAAAGCCCAGAAAAATAAAGTTACGACAATTTGTCATAGTTATTGTTTCTTCTTAACTGTTTCTGCTTTTATTTTTAATTCTGGGTCTTCCCTTTTCTCCGTTCCTCCAGGCATAAAGCTGCACCGTTCGGAAGAAGCAAGACTGCCTTTCCTCACAGCTACGATGCTGCACCGCTTTCGACAGATCCTGCTTTTCCCCCATTTACCTGGGCGACTGCTGCTCTCTCTGCTGCTGCTGGGGCTGCTGCAGCCTTGCTGCCTGCGCTTCACCCTGGCTTGGCTGACTCGAAACTCTCTCGTCTGCACATTGCTAAGGAAGAAGAGTGATGGAGCCGCGTATTTTTTTTATTGGTTCTGCAAGCAAAGGGTTGAAATATGTGACGATTTTGGGGTTTTCTGTGGCGGGGGGGGGAGGGAGGAGAAAGGAAGAGTGTTAATCTAGGATAGGGTGGGTGAAAGCTTAAAGAAATATTATGTAAAGTAATCCAGTGCTCGACAAGGGCATCAGCAACAAGAATCCAGCCTCTGCTGCTCCAGAGGATTAACATGGGGAAGTCACACTGCTGCAGTCGGGTTTCACCTCAGTGTTGTGCTGGAGATGGATAAATAAGGTATCGGTTGCATCTGCCTGTTAAGGCAAAGCCAAGGGAGAAGGAGAGAGCGAGCGAATGCAAATGCAAAGGAAGAAGAAACGCTACGTGCCGTTTGTCTGATTCTGTGGATTCTCGTTGCAGAGGGGATGGCTTGATTAACAAAGCAGTGTATGGACGGAAGGACTGTAAATCGTAGCTTGAACACTCCTGGTGCTGTCAGGGAGTGAACTGATGAGTTAGGTGGCTGCAGGAATATCCCCAGGGAAAGCAGCAGCTTCGCACTCTGTGTGTGTATCTGTGTATGTACGTGCTTTTTTGTGTGTGTGAACATGTATAGAAATGAAAGAAAGACATTTGTGACCAATTTACAGAGGACGTTTTTCAGTCTGCTGGGTCAGACTTGATTGCAGCTTGTATTTTCAGCTCTAGCTCTACACCCATTTCCTGACTGAGGTGGCACTTTGTGAAAACAGATGGTAGGCAGTATTCTTTTAAGAAATGTGAAAGCAGATCCTTTCCACTTAACACCTTGAAGCACTGAGTCTTCTGCACTGTGCTGAGAGAAACCGTGGGGTTTCGTTTTCTCCATCTTAAAATCTCTATAAACACAGCTGTATTCAGTATGGTGAAAAATTCTATACTGTAAATAGAAATGTGATCAATCTAATCAAAATAAATGCATCCCAGATGACTTCTAGACCAGCTGGCTACCACAGTCATCAGATGACTAAATCCGCAACTAAGCATTTATATTCAGTGTTATACTTGCATCTTTTTCTTCCTCCCTCTTTTTTTTTTTTTTTAGATATTCACAGCCAGCCTCTAATTAGAAAGGATTCTTCATATGTTGAGAAAAGGCAATGCTTGCATTTGGCAGTTGATTTCTGTGAAGTGTACCTGGGTGTATTTTTTATTGTGAAACCTGTTTGGAGTGGTTTTAGAGCAGGTAGACTTGTCACAGTACAGGCACATTTCATTCCGTAGGTAGCTCAGCTTGGCCATATCTGAACAATGCAGAAACAGGGGAAACAAGCACTGCAGTCAGCTAGCAAGGCTTGGCATGGATTCTAACAGCTGCCTACAGAGAAAGAAGGGGTTTTTCCTTTCCTTTTCTTCCCTTTTATACAAAGCCATAGACCATAATGTCATCCTAAAATGTGTATGAGGGGATTTCTCAATAGTCATGGAGAGCTACCCTGCAAGACGCCTGTCTGGTCCTTCCACTATTTGTTCCCCAGCCTACAAAGGCAGCCCTGTGTGTTGAATTGTATTTAGCCAGCTGTTGGATAACATTCTTGTGCTGGGGGCTAAGGAGTCTTATTACTCCCAAACTGTAGTTTTCTGTTTGCTTAAAGGAAAATAACTCTGGCAATACAGCGGGCTCTGCAAAGGAGTTTGTGCCACTCTTATACCTTTCTGAATCTGTTGTATGCTTCTAACTCAGGCAGTTTAAAGCAAGCAAGGAGGGAGGAGGAGAGACTCTGAACTCACAGCTTCAAAGCTGCAGAGACGAGCAAAATGTCAGCAGCTTGTAATTAGGAGCCCACGGTTACGTCAGTGACTGTATCTCTCCAAGAATAGCTTATGTGATGTGTGCCACAAAGCAAAGGAAGACTCTCATAACCTGGTTAACAAGCCTGGCTCAAACGAGAAAGAGCAAAATGGATTAATGAAGCTGCTGTGTTCCCAAGTCAGATGTGGATGGATTACATGCACGAGGTTTGCTGAATTCTGCAGCCGTGAAGACTGAATTAGGGCACGCATTCGCCAAAAGTGCAAATCCTTCAGGAAAAAATTCAGATGAACAGTTTATCCTTGAAAATGTGATTCCTAGCTCCGTCCTGTGCAGGCGGCTGCATGACATGGAGGCATGCTCTGAAGGAAGAGACTGGCTAGCTGCACAAAGGTGTTTAGAAGGAAGGGTGCAATTAAACACAAAGCAAGCCCGCTGAAATTCTGTTCTGGCATTACAGATTTGATACTGAAATACCACCCCAGAGGAGACCGGCTGGGCTCTGGTGTGGTTTATATTAAGGCTTCTCTGGGTAAGAGCGAGGGGGGGAGGGACAGGGCTTCCTGCAGCATCTTGCAGCCATGCAGAAGTCCCCAGGGCTGTGGGAAGCAGGAGGGATGGATGTGCTCTTAAAGACACATGCCCAGATCCCACCAAGGGGCTTTCTGACCTCTGCAATTATTTTTAGGTCTGTGAAGGCAACTCGGCAGGGCTTAAGCAGTGAGATTGCAGGGGGTGTTTAATCTGCTGTGACTGGCCTTTCTCTGTGTCATGGCTGGGAGATGTTTATAGGGCTTTTATCAATACCCCTCCACCACATCCAGCGTTCATGTCTGTCACTGTTCCCAAAGACCAGTTACTGGAGGTCTGGTGTGGTTTCCTGCTCCCAGCAGAAGTCACTTGCAGTTCAGCTCTGTTGTAGTCGCTCTTTAATTTACCAGGATAGGTAGATTGTATTATGCAAACAGTGGGGGTGGGTGGTTTTTGGTTTGGTTTTGGTTTGGGGTTTTTTTTTTTGGACTGTGAACACAAATTTGTAGGAGGAGGTGACTCTGTATATTAAACCAATAGCTCTTTGAATTGTGTGTAGTATAATTTAAATATACTTACTTTAATTAATAGAAGGTTACAAAAGCTGGCATTGTCTGGGGCTGTTTAATTTACATCTTAGGTTTAGTCAATGAGCATAACCTGCCTGATTAGAATAGTGTATTCTGCACAGCCAACAGGGTGGAAGGCATTATTTTGTTTGTGTTAGTTCAAACAGCTGGTCATTAATGCAGGCCCCATCTCCAGAGTGAAGTGCTAGTGGACATGAATGGCTGCCTGATTAATGCTGCCCCTCGACGGGTCCTTCATCCAGCAGCGATGCTCACAGCAGAATAATGCAGCAGGATTTGATTGCGCTCTAACAGGGTAGTATGTCATTGTGTCACCAAGCGATCGAGGTTATTATGGGGTAGGGCAGACAGACGGGACAGTGGGGTTACTAGACCGTGGCATTTTTAGAAATGCAGGGCTGACCTACTTAGAGTTATTCTTGCTGGCTGGCAGCTGCCTGGTGCGGGGCTCCCCCGGATAGGCTGCGGCTGTTGCTAGGGGGAATTAGCATGAATTTTTCCACATACAGACTCAGTGATTGAATGATAAAAGCTGACTGGAATTAAAGAGATTCGGTTCAGTATTATGCAGATTTATCTCCCTCATTTTTTTTTCTCTCTGTCAAATGCATAAAAAGAAGCAGAAAACAGTTTGTTTGCATTTATTTTTGACCTATTTTTTTTTTCCAGGGGAGGGCAGAAGTGTTGAGAATTTTTGGTCATAATTTAATATTTAAGCCATTGAAATGATATGTTAGTGGGCATGCATCTTTAATGTATGGGGGATTAAAATGCTGCCTCTCTGGAAGGGAATGAAATGAATATATTTTGTGTTCTGGTCAAGCTGCCACCTCTTTCTATTTGAAGCCATGTCAGATTCCTTCTTCTGAAAAGGAGAAACATATACCAGGTTTTATTGCATAACATTACTCTTAGCTATTTTTAGCTATCTGTACTTCAAAAAATTAGTCCTGTTTATGCTAGTGGATGAAATTAATCCCCAGGCTATGCCTCATGTATGTAGAGACAGATGCCCAGGGTAGCTGCAGTGTTGTGTGTCATGTTCATTGAAAAAGGTGTTTACGTACTGCAGGCTTATCAGCACTGCATACCTAGCAAAGTGCTGATGCCTGATGTGTAATCAGATCAATTAGAGAACCCCTTCTGGATTTTGGAGTATTTTTCAGGCTCTGGTTTGAAGTTGGATTCTCAGGATGGCCTTCTTTTATTTATCTACATCTGCCTAAAACAGTGTTATCTGTTCAGAAAACTCTGTGCTCCCTTAGGAAGCAAATAAAAACAATACTCAGTGAAGAATCCTTTGATGTAATTATGAATATTTCCTTTGTTATTATCACTAATTATAGAAGATCTTTGTTTAAACCATTATTTCCCCCTGTGTGATCTTTTACCATACAAAGAAGGTCCAATTTAGTACTTATAATTTTAAGTTAAATTTTCATGGCAATGCATCATGACATCACAATCAAAGAAGTGGGAATTTTCAAAATATGAGACAGTGGGAGATGGGAGAGGGGGACCCACATGTCTTTGGAATTCCAAAATAAAAAAATGTGACTCGGTGCTGAAAAGCAGTGAACTCATTTTTGTCTGAAAAAGTTTAATTAGAAATATTTAGATAAATGAGATACCTTTTAGAGGGATGTGAACAGCTTGCACATCTGAGGTACCTTTTAGAGGAGTGTGAGCTGCCTGTGCTTCTGTCTGAACATCCAGCTGCTTCCCTGGAACCAGGGCTGTCCTGCCTTGGCCCCCAGAATTTATTGGGAAGGTATAAAGAAAAAGAAACTGGAAATGGAGACATGAATTTGAATGCATTTTGTGGCTGAGGCAAAGCATTCAGTTCCTACAGAGCTGAATTTTCTATGTCTTTTTCCTGGCATTGATTCATTACTGAAACTTGCACCACTTCCTTCTCTGCTCATTCCTGACAGTTTCATGCAGTGACAGATTTTTAGAGAAGCAAAAGTGAAGAGGGGCACCATTGGATGCCCAGTAATTGTGTTCGCCTTGTCTGTCCTTGGAGGCGACTCCAGAAAGTTTTGGTCCCACTTGCCTCAGCAATATTCTCTTGATCAAAATCTGATGTCCTGCTTCACTTTCCTGCAGGATGCTGCAGGATGCTAGGCAACAGACATCCTTTGTCTGCAATTGTCCCTTGAGGTTCTTGCCCTTGTTGGTTGTTCTAGTTGTAGTTTCATCCAGTTCACCTGGGATATTAGCTGACTTGGGCTTCAGCAAATAAAAATAAGTGCAATACTATATTAGTGCAGAACCCCATTTTCTAGAAAAAAAAATTTGAGTGTTATCTTATTTTCGTTTATTCGTGCTAAAAAAGAGGGAGTTCAGAGAAAAACAACAAACAAGATAAAGCGTATACTCTATGGAAAGGAGTTGTGTCCTTGCTGTTTATCTGAGATTTCAACACAGTGACTGTTTATAACAAGCATCAAATCAGACAGTTTAACAAACCATCAAGTGACATATTAAATATAAAAAATGTTGTGCACCAGAAATTGTATTCAACATAAAGTTACCCTGCTGAAAGTCTCTTCAATGAAAATTATTCCAAACAAATGAATGTGTGAATGATGTGATCATAGTACTTTGGGTAATTATGGGTAGCAGAAATATGCAGTTAATGAAACAAACCGAAAATCTGAGCTCTCTGTGTGTGTATAATGCATAAGAAACAGGACGCCAGAGGAGTTTGAAATATATGTCCATGTTGAAAATATTGTCAGTTGTGCACATTCTTTTGAAAAAACCATGTTAATCACTTTCTGATGATCTCCTCTGAGGTTTCTATTCTTGCTACAACTTACACCTCCTACCTTGAAGTTTCTTACCTACAAAAGATTGTGTTGTATTGTTCAACATTCTTGTACCATGACCTCTCCTGTGAGCTATGAAAGATCTATTATGCTGAGTTTCATGCCCTAGGGTGGCTAAATGAATGCTGATTTACTGGGAGCACATGCAGGCAATAATTTTTATTTTTTTCTCCCATTGAAATGCCCAGAATCCTGCCTCCATTTGCAGCTGTGAGGTGGCTATACTGCTTGGTGTATTCCTGACTTCAAAGTCTTGGCCAGTTGTGGATTTGCTGAGCACTTTGTAATTTTATGGCAACTTTCTGTTTTTCTGAAATTGATCAGAGGATAGAGGATATAGAGCAACTCATCTAGATTCCTATGCCACAAGGAGTGAGTTGACTCCCAGCCTTCACCTCCTGCAGGGCCATACAGATCAGTTCTTCTGTAGCAAATGTGTTTCTGTTCCGATTTCAAACCAAAAGTACAGGGAATTGTCTCATATTTCTTAAAAGACTGACAGCACATTCCTTTTATTGCAATTCAGTAGGGAATACAAATGTTTAACAAATTAAAATAATCCTTACAAGATTTTTTTTCCTGTGATCCATTAACATGGAAACAAATTCTGTAATAAATGCTCCTGTAACAGCCGGGAGCAGCATTATTGTGGCTCCCTCATTCCTGCTTTTCCTGCATCCGTGCATGTGTGTGCCTGTGCACTCAGACTTACTGCATACGTGTAGTGTGTGGGTGTGTATACAAGACACAAGCATAACTCAAACACAGCAGTGAAGCACAGAGCATGTAATCACAGTTGTCTCAGTGTAGCACCAAACCCTGTGCCTCTAGATGTATGATGCTGTTTTTTTCTATGATGAAAAGTGACTTGACATGAGATGCAGGCAGTTCTGGTGTGTAGCACCAGCCATTGTGTTAATGCTGTCATCCCATTCAACACTAGCAATGACAAAAAAAAAAAAAAAAAATCATGATAATGTGTGATAGAAGGGTAAAAAAAGGATAGTGTGGTGAAAAATGGGGTGTACCTAGATAGCTGTGTTTCATAACCACTCGTGCCTTTTGTAGCCATGTAAAATGAAATGTATGATGGGTTGTTTAAGACAGAGAGATATTTTATATTATTGCTAATTCTTCCCTCCTGCTCTTAGGCCACACCTACTTCAAAAGTGAATCCAGACTCAGATCTTGACAGAGATCGTGACCCTGTTGAAACCAATGGCTGTTTTATCCTGGAATTCAGTTGGGCCAGGCTTTCATCTCTGGTATTTTCCCCTGAACATGTCTTTTTGCTATACTCTTCCTCCAAAGTGTGGTGTTCCTATTTCTACTTTTTTTTCCCCCTCTGTTCCTCTGAAAATACTTTGAAAGCCGACTTTTTTTGTTGAGCAATATACTATAAATTTGCTCTGGAGGAGGAGAAAATGTGGGGAAATATCACTTCACTGCTGAGCTAGTAAGGTTGGGTTGCAGTGAGTCTCTACGTTTTTCTGAATACTACTGCTTTCATCATAAACTGTCTTTAGTTTTTAATGAAATGGAACAGGCAGTGAACAAAACAAATATGCCAAGGAGAAGCCGATCTCTTAACAGGCTGCAGAAACTCGGGTAATGAGATGGCTGGTGTCTTGACCTACAAAGCTAGGGCTCTTAGAAATGTCGAGGGAGGCAGAACGCAACAAATTCAAACAAGAAATGCTTTCTAGCTCTCTAGCCACTTGTGCTGTTATCATCATTAAGGTTAACAGTGAATTCATTTATCTTTTTTTTTTTTTTGACGCTTTAGTGTTGCATAAACAGTCCTCACACCAATATTCAAAGAAGTTATTCATTTGGAGGTAGGTGTACCACAGTTATGTCTCGGTTTGTCATGTTTCTCTTTGTTATATACAGGCACAGTAATTAGGCTCTTTTGAGGTCAAAATGTTTTTGATATTTCAAAATTGGAGACATTTGAAATAATGGCAGTTAGTAGAGGACATTGGAAATAGATTTTGTGCAGTATTTTATCTGCAGAAAACATGCAGAATGGAGGAGGTGGTGCAAGGTGCTTCATTTGGTTATGACTGAAAAAGAATGGCTGCTGAATCTTGATGTAAATCTCCTGCTCATGACTTCTACAGATGGCAATGTATTATAGCTCTCAGCTGCAATTCCTGCATGTATGCACTAACACATGTATATGCTGTTTTAACTGAACTAAATTTGCTGGTGTGTCTTCTCCAGCAGCTCTTCATGTTACTCCTTTAAAACTAAAACCTACAGTTGTTTACAACTGCAGATGAGATCACAAGTTCCAGCCTTTTTTTCTTCCCCTTGCAATGGCTGGTAACATTATGTATCTCTGTGAGTTGTATGAATATATCCCTTTTATAAAGAAGCAGAAGTTCCAATGCACTTCAGTGCCCTATTTACTGTGTCACAGCCAGTGGATCTTCTTTCCATCAAGTGTTTTATGTTAACAGCCAGGAATTCACATGCTTGCCTTCAAATTCGACTTTGGCTCCTGGCCTCACCAAGATTTTTGTGATTTTTGTGATTATGAAGAGATACTTGCCAATGTTAAAAATAACTTCCTCTGGTGCCTATATTGGTATTATCTGTCCACATTTGATATGAGTTTATCTCATATATAATCTTAATTAAGATAAGGCACTGCTCTCTGAAATCTTTTCCCTTGTTTTTTGTGAGAGTAATCCCATTTCTTTTAGAAGCGAGTGAATGGCAG